>PVKS010003579.1:0-102057 GCA_004027875.1 Aplodontia rufa
CGTACACAACTAAGTGTCAGAGCAACGAAAGCCATGTGAAAAACTCAATAAAAATTGTCTCTCTTGTTTCTCTCTCACTGTCCTTCTCTCTTTAAAAAATAAAGAAAGAAAGAAAGAAGAAAGAAAGAAAGAAAGAAAGAAAGAAGAAAGAAAGAAAAGGATATACCAAGAGGGAAAATTCATACTTTGTGTTCATTAGCTTTCTCTCACTGTGACAAAAAACCTGAGCTAACTTAACAAGAGGAAAGGTTTATTTTGGTTCATAGTTTTGGAGCTTTCAGTCCATGGTTGCTTGGTTCTGTTGCTTGAGACTCATGACAGCATTTTGTAGCAGGAGTGCCTGATTGGGGAGGCTCGTTCACCTTATGGTGTCTGTGATGAAAGAGAGAGAAAGCCATGGTATACTGTTTCAGATCTGACAGGGAAAGCATCCAGGCTTTCGTCATTAGGATGTCACAGTAGAGTTTTTGTAGGTGTTCTTCATTGTGGTGAGAAACTTTCCTTACATTTATAATTTTCTCAGAGTTTTCCTTCTAAGTGGATGTTGGATTTCTCCAAGAACTTTTTTGAGCAACTACTGAGAATATGTTGTTCTTCTTTTCCGTCTGTAGCATTGTGAATCACATTGATTGGCTTCTTAACATTAAACCAATCGTGCATTTGTAGAATAACTTCCCCACCACCCCTTCAACCTCTGGAAGGGTTTATTCATGAACAGTAGAAGTTCTTTCTTAAGTGTTGGTAGAATCACCCTAGAGAGCCTGAACATGTGTGTGTGTGTGTGTGTGTGCGTGTGTGTGTGCACATATATGTGTGAGAGAGAGAGAGAGAGAGAGAGAGGGAATCAATTTTATTTAGTTTTTCACCTGGCCTTTGTTACTCCGACACTTTGTTGTGATGTGGTGCTGGGGTTCAAACCTGCATCCTCGCACATGCCAGGCAAACACCTTAACCAATGAGCCACCGCTCCAGCTCTGTTTTTTTCTTTGAAGAAAACAATCCATTTCATCAGAGTTGTTGACTTTATTGGCATAAAGTTGTTTATAATAATATTATTATTTTAAAGTGTTTGTTGATTCTGTAGTGATTTAACCTCATGATATTAGTAAATTTTGCTGCCTTTAATTCCAGATCAGTTTGGTTAGAGTTTAATGTTTTAATTGATCTCAAAGAAGCAGTTTTAGTTTCATTGACTATTATTTTTCTATTTTCTCTTTTGCTGATTTTTGCTCTGATCTTTGTTTTCCCTTTCTTCCGTACATATTGGGTTGAGTTTGTTTCTTTTTCCTAGTTTCTTGAGGTGGAAGTTAAAGTCACTGATGTTAGGACTTTCTTCTTTTCTTGTCTATAAATTTTTATCTATACAGTGGTTTAGCCGTATTCCCCAGAAATGGCTACTATATTTTATTTTCACTTAGCTTCAAATATGTCTAATTTTCTTTTTGACTTCCTTATTGAGGCATGGACTGTTGTTGAAGGAGGTTACTGAATATTCAAATATCTGGGAATCTGAATTTCTGTTGTTTATTTCTAATCTAATTCCATTGTTGTCAGAAAACATGCTTTGTCTATTCATAATTATTTTAATGTAACTCTGCTTGTTTTACAGTCTGGAGCATGGTCCATCTTGATCAAAAATGTATATTGTTCTTGCTAGGTGTTGTGTTCTAAGAAGTATCAATTCAGCAAATTGCTTGATCACATTTTCATATCTTCTATATCTAACTTACTGAGGTTATGTGTACTTTTCTATCAATTATTTTAAAGGACAGTGTTGAAATCTTTAAAGTTATGGATTTGTGTATCTTCCTATATTTCTATTATTTTTTGATTTATATATTTAAAAATTTTTTATTAGGTCCATAAACACTTAAGATTATGTCTTTTTGGTAAATTGACCTATTGGTATGAAATGAATGTGCATGGTTATTATTTGCTTAGAACTACTGTGTCTGAAGTTAACATGACACTTCAACTTTGTCCTGATTAAGTTAGCAAGACATAACTCTTTTTGTCTATTATTTTCTATTTATATCTTTGCATTACAGTGTATTTTTCATAGACAGAACATATCCAAACTAGCGATATCAGTCATTTGGTTGAAATGTGTAAGCCATGTATATCAACGTGATGATTATGATATGTTTGCGTTATGTTCAACCTTAAATGTACTGTACGATTTGTTTTGTGTTTGTCTCATTTGCTTTTTTCTCGTCGACATTTTAAAAAATTAAGTTTTTGGCTGAGGTTGTGGCTTATGGTAAAGTGTTTGCCTGGCATGTGCAAGGTCTTGAGTTTAATCCCCAACCCTACAAAACAAAGAAATAGAATGTGTTATGTAAAAATTGTTTGATTATTCCATTTTCATTCCTTTGTTGAATTATTAGCTAAAGATGTTTTTAAAAGGTTGTTTTTAGCAATTGGAGCATATACTTATAAATCATGGTCTATCTTCAAATAATATATTACTTTATATACTATAAAACATTACAATGGAATGCTTTTATTTTCCTGTTTTGGTCATCTATTAATTCTGTCATCTATATCAAGTCTAGGTCCGTTTCTTCATCACTTGGTATTCAATGCCTAAAAACTGTTTTTGCTTTATTATATTAGCCTGTTTTTTTTCTTCATTTGTTTTAGGTGGAAGGGTAGACCTAGCGCCTGTTACTTCATCTTTTGCAGAATCAGAAGTCTATCATGATTCTTACATATTTTATTTTGTTCATGTCTTGTTATCTGCTACTATCCCTTTTTCTACCTGGAATATTGGTATATATCTTCCCCTGAAAAGAAAAGAAAAGCAATCATGAAATCAAAATCAATCAACAAACAAAAACAAACTAAGAAAAACACTCTTAATACTGGCTTAAATATACAAAATTTTCTTTTTCTTATATTAAACCCATTTTGAGACAGGTAGGCAGAGCTAAAATAACTATTCAGGAACATGTTATGCATCTAGGTTCTTTTTGTTTTTCTGCTTTTCTATCTTTAACATGTTTTTGACCTCTTAGTTACAAGATGATTGCTGTGCAACCAGACCTCATGTTGGCATTCCATGCAGGAAGGAGATAGAAGCATACAGAACTTGTTCCATGTGAGAATTTACATTTTCAAATTGTACAAAGGATTTCCATATTCTTTTCCATTCACATCTTAACTGGTAAGAACTTGGTCACATAGCTGCTGATCATTGCAACATAGGCCAAGAAATCACACACTTTCTGCCTCTCGACTGAGGGGAGCAAGGTAGAAGGGGGTTATAAATATCTTTTGAATAGATGATCCAGAGTGACTCTCAGAACAATCATCCTATCATGTTCCCAACGTTAAGGACATGCAAGGTTGCCATAAGTCCAAATCTGGTGCCATAACTAGAGCTCTGTGGAAGCCAGGTGAAGTCACTTAGGTCCCGCAAATCAGAGCATGTGCCTTCTGTGTTTGTTTAGCAGTTGGTTTTCTATATACCATGAGTAGTGAATCAGAGCATTGGGAGGGTGATAAATCAGTTAGTTTTAGGATATAAAAATGATAAATTCAGATAGAGAACATACCTCATACCATTTGTTCTAATTTCTTAAGTTTACTTAATCATTTAATTTAGAAGATCTCAGTCCTCATTTAGGCTCTTTTTCCTCCTGATCCCACACATAGTCAGAGATGCACATGTGCACACACACATATGAATTTCGATGTTGTGATAAAATTTATGCTAACATTTTCTTGGTTTAGAAAATTCTAGTGTAATGATATATAAGGGTATCCACACTTAGGTGGGCTGATCAAACAGATACCTTAGCATGAGAAGCAAGATATCTATGTATGGACTTTAAGTATAGAAATGATCATCTACAATGTGTTCTTTAAGGCTAGTCTAGTGGGCTTCGAGGCTTTTTTTTTTTGGTTAGAGGACTCTAAGTGTGAGGCAAAAGCTGATTTGCTTGAGAAAACATATACATTTGAGGGAAAATTCAATGAAATGTGAAAATTTAATTGCTGGTGGTTGAAGAAAGACTTTGGGAGAAATATGTCCAATTGAGACTTGATTTAATTTTTAAAAATGTGGAAAATACAAAATATAAGCAAAATAAAGTTAATTATGCAACGAATGTGTACGTGTGTTTCTATCAGTTTCAATAATTTTCAAGTCATTGCTTATCTTCTTTCATCTATAGCTCTCTTTATGTCCCTCATTAATGGGTTATTTTGAAGCAAATACAAAACATCACATAATTTTGTTCATAAATACTTCAGTTTTTCCCCCTAAAAGTTAAAGGTTCAAAAGACTATAAAGAATAAGTAGGCAGGGCTGGAGCGGTGGCTTGGTGGTTATGGCGCTTGCCTGGCATGCGTGAGTACACGGGTTCAAACCCCAACACCACATACACAAACAAAGTCTCTGAGCACCGAAGGCCACATGAAGAACTAAATAAAACTGATTCTCTTTCTTTCTCTCTTTCTCTCACTGTCCCTCTCTCTTTAAAATAAAAAAAGAATAAGTAGGCATAATATCATTATTATACTTTAATAATTAACAGGAATTTCTTAATATCAAATACCAATCTCAGCTCAATTGTATAGCATAATTATATTATTTAGAGTTTGAATAAGACCCAAATGTGGTCCCTACATTAAAATTAGTTATGTGTCTTAAATATCTTTTAACCTATAGATATTAATTGAGATTTTATTAATTTGTTTTCTATCTAAATGTTTCCCCTCATATCTTCTAACTAAATAGTCAGTAAAATCTAAAGAATGTACTTGTGCTACTTGGAACATATTTGCACATAGTAGAAGATGACAGGAAAGAATAGTAAATAAGGTTAAGGGCATCGGCACTACAATCTAGCTATGAAACGTTCTTATAATGATGAACTTATGCAACCTAAGAGAAAATCCCTTAGAAAAGTACATGCCCCAAATTTGCATTATAAATTGGCAATGCATCATAAGTAGACAGATTTGCGGTTTTGATGTTGGCACTTAAATATTTTCCTTACTTGTGAAGAAATGCCACTTTCCAAATTTATTAAATGAACACATTTATACACTCAAATTTTGACAGTTTATTTCATCTATTGAGTCAGCAATTCTCCCCAGGGCCACTTTATCCCAATTTGTGCTGACTGTGCTGCTGGATACAGCTCTCTCCAGTGTGGGGAGGCCACCAGGCTTATCTGAACCTCTTACTAATGCCTGGCAAATGTCTTTCATCCCTTGATGTGAGGACAAATGTATGTGGATGGCTGGACCTTAAAACTTGTGTGTGTGGGGATATTAGATGGTGGGACGAGGTGACCTCTTTCTTACTGTAAACCGCCATTTCTTTTCCCCAAGTCTCCTCTTCTTAGCTGGTGGTGACTTAGCCAATGCTGACAAACTTCCAAGCATAGGAACTTCACTACTTTTACACAGGCAGACTGATCCATTTTGACAAAACTAAAAGCACTGGGAAGTCCAACGTCAGGAGCCAATTTCTTTGTTTTTGGAAATCCTGTCTTTGGCTACAGTTCTGTTTTCCATTTGGCAGTGCTTAAAATATTTGAAAAGGTTTCCAGAATCATTCTACAATTCAAACATTTCCTATTTTCTAGGCAAAAACTCTGCCAATGACATCTCGATAGTTCCTTTAGTAATGTGGCATCAAGATTTCTATGCTCACAGATGTTTTTTAATTAAAATGCTGAGTTTATTTCACATGTATATTTTTGTCTCTCCACCATTTCCAGTGTGACCACCACTGCTATTGTGCCCTGTTACAACTTTCCATAATACTTAAAAGCCAAGCAAATTGGAGTTCCAACTTTAAAAACTAAAGAGGCATCTTTAGACAACACATTCTTGGCAATGGAACTTGGACAACATTTATCGAGCACACCAGGGAACATTCTCACTTTGCTTTGTAAGAAGGACAACATTTTCCATTGGAGGAGAAGGAAAACCAGCAGTGTAGAGGAAGGAGAACAGGAGGAGGGGATGGACAGAGGAAAGCCTGGGGACTGAAGTGGGGTAAATTATGTACCATGTGTGTATGATTATGCTAAAATGAACCCCAGTATGATGTATAACTATAATGCACTAATTGAAACATTTAAAAATAAAATAAAGAAGAAAAACTATCCATGCAGAAAATACCTTCATAAAAGCTAAGAAATCCAGGTGAGAGATAAAAGCATGTGGGTGTGTCCAAGGACTATGGAAAGGACATTAAAGAGGACAGGAAGGAAAATTCTATATTACCTGTGTAACCCTTTCCCTAAGCCCTGGTAGCACAGTACGGAGAGAGATGCCCAATTATAAGGGGAAGGAGAGTGAGTGGCTCCTCTGGACTCTGCTGTGTACACAGCACCAGGACTGTCCCACTGAAACTGAGTGCTAGGCTGGTATCCAGGGCCTAGGTTCTAAAGCCAGGTTGGCTGCAGGGTCTGCAGACTCCAGGGCAGCCCACTACCAAGCTGACCCCTAAGGACGCAGCCCATGGAACAGCCTCTGTGGACCCCAGTTCCATAGATTGCGGCCCAGGTCTGCCCCCAGCAGACCCAGGCTCCAGGACCAAGGCATCATGCTGCCCCTGTGGATGTATGGGATTTTCTTTGTTAGGAGGTTTCTGATTGCTGATTCAATCACCGTCTGAGTTACAGGTCTATTGAGTAAGATGACTATAGTTTATGGCAATTTATTATATATTTTATGAAGAACTAGAAGACGACCAGAGCTTGCAACCTGCAAACAAAGAAATGAAAGAGAGGTTTTAGTCAGCTTTTCATTGCTGTGACGATTGGACCTGACAAGAACAACTTTAGGGGGAAAGGTTTATTTTAGGGCTCATGGTTTCAGAGCTGGCTGCATTCCTCAGGGCTCTGGCTGAGGCTGTGGAACATGATGGCAGAGATGGCTCCAGAGAGACATGGGGAAGCAAGCAACTCCACGCCAGATGCAGAATACACCCCAAAGGCACACCCCCAATAGTCCCCACCAGCCCACAGTTGCCAGGTAATCCTTATGAGCGGTTTCACTCAATGATTGGATTGAGCCCCTACATTGCAATCACTTCACCTCAGCCTTCACGTTGTCACACACAAGCTTCTGGGGGACACCTCACATTCAAACCATAACATAGATGAAAATGCTAATAACCCTGAGTTGAGCATTATACACTATACCTTATTTTATTTTCTTAAGGAGAGAGAGGGACAGTGAGAGAAAGAGAGATTCAATTTTGTTTAGTTTTTGTTGCTTTGACACTTCTATGTGTATTGGTGCCGGGGTTTGAACGCTGGTCCTTGCACATGCCAGAGAAGTGCCATAACTGCTGAGCCACCACTCGTGTATTGAATGCCACACAGTACATCATAAACGTTATAGATCTGGGACCTTCTGGGAAACTGAGGCAGTGCCAAGACCCCTTCAAACCCCAATTCTTGCAATCAAAAAAGGTTTCAGACATGTTGCTCAGTGTAACAGGTATAAGTTTACTGAAGGAATACGAAAAGGAGAAGGGGACACTCTCAAGGGTGAGAGTGGGGTCCACTCAGAGAGGACGGGGACAATATGCCTCCCTTGCATTCCAGTTTTACTGAGGATCTCAAAGAAGTTTCCGAAGCGTACTGCCCAGTTCCACCTCTTCATTTTGATTAACAGTAAGATGACATCAGACATTTAAGTCCTCACTGTCATGATAACTCAAGGTCACCATAGCTGAGGCTGACCAGTTCTAATTGGAAATACATTCTTATAGTTTTTTATTTTTTTAAAGAGAGAGGGTCAGTGTGAGAGAGAGACAGAGAAAGAGAGAATCAATTTTATTTACTTTTTCATGTGACTTTCGTTGCTTCAACACTTCATTGTGTATGTGGTGCTGGGGTTTGGAATTGCCATCTTTGTACATGCTGGGCAAATGCCATAACTGCTAAGCCACCACTCCAGCCCCATTCTTATAGATTTTATGGTTCGGAGGAATTATCCTTATTTCCCTGAATTGAAGGATCTGGTTTATGAAAAGGGTCTCAAAAGTCTACCTCTTCAGAGTAACCTGTGTTTCTCCCCATCGAAATTTCCTTAGGCCTGAATTTCTCTTGCAGATAACAGGCAGCTTGCTGAGGAATATGATGTAGCCTGTCCACTCAGGCCAGGCAGGGCTGGAATTTACTGCTTCTTAGAGAAGAAAGCCTATGGGGGTCAGCCAGTGAGCCCATTTTATAGGATTATTCTCATGCTCCCACTATTTGCATCCATCTGTCCCCTAGCAATAAATATGTGTAATTATTGCAATGTTAAGTAAGATAAAAAAAAACATTAAAAATGGTGGTTGCCAGGGTTGGTGTGTGGGGGAGGAGGAGATGCTAATTATAGGACACAAAGTTTTTGTTAGGTAAAGTTCTGGAGATCTAATGTACAGACAGCATGTTAAATAGAGTTAGTAATGATGAATTCCATATTTGAAAATTGCTCAGATAGTGGATCTTAAGTTTTCACTACAAAAATGGTAAGTGTGTAAGGTGATGGATATGTTAATTATCTCATCATGGATGCATATGAAGACAACATATTTCACAGCAATATATATATATATGTATGATTTTATAACTTAATAAATGGATTAAAACCTCCATATTGTCCCATAAAAGTAATTAAAAGTGAGAAAATATGTTGCTTTATTAAGTTTTAAGTCATGTTTGTTTTGGATTACCATTCTATCATATTTTGACATTTATCTCCTAACATTGATTTTACCTCCTAGTTTTATAAAATGCTCAAATTATACACCCACATGCACACACATACCTTCACTAAGGGAAATAAATCTATGTTTTTTCAAAATCTCTCTCTACTTTCTAGATAAATTCTAGGCACATAGCAGGTTCTCAATAAATATTTGTCAAATGAATAAATTAAAAATAAACATTTTTGAACAATTTAAAAAGTTTATAACTTAGAGGTTGTTTGCAGCCACAGAAATATTTAAGAATTGGTAACCCTGGGTCAACCAGTAGAGAGAGACTATCAGGAACTCAGAGGCATGCATATTGAATGGGACAATAAACAGTTTTAGAGGAACTAAGAAAATAACCTTACACTTACAAAGCAAGATGTACAGAGTTCTGGGTTCTAGATTTGAAATGACAGACAAATGTGGGGGAAAATCATAACTGTGAAGGACATGGGGAGGGAAGATGCTTGTCAATAGGCAGGAGAAGCCAGTGTGTGAGGAGCAGAACCTGAACCAGAGGAACACAGTGGACTTTGGTGGCCTTCTACACCACCAACCCAGAGGGAAAAACTCAGCTACTGGAAGGAATAGGGTATGATGACAGTTAATGGTCAACACGGTGTCACATACGCTCACACCTGGGCCAATGTAATCCAATATAGCTCATGAGATCCTGATTCTAACTGGTGTTGAAGAAGACCTTGAGGGACAGGAGTGTCAGTAAAATAATCCTTCTTCCTTGCCCTGCCAAAGAATTGTGACTAGAGTACTGGACTCTAGGGATTAATGGTGTGTGTGTGTGTGCATGCGTGCGTGCATGTATTTGTGCTTCCTATTCCATCAGGATTATTTTGGGGAAAGTGCCTGGTTTAAGGAGGCAGATAGGGGGAATTTGGAGAATCAGTTTCTTGAGATGGGGCAGAAAGAAGCAAGGAAAATCAAGCAGGAATCAAAATCTATAGATGAGCACAAAGTTGTAGTGACATTGATGAATCACCTATTTGAGGACTGATACACAATTAGTCTACAAAATCCCTCTCCTGTATGTATCTATCATATTATTCTCTCTTGACTACAGTGCTGTGAGTTTTCCTCCAGTGCTCAGTTGCAGGAAAAGCATGCTCTGTATGGCACTCCTGATGAGCGTAAGAATTGTATCAACGCAAAATGTTCAGAGGGCTTCAGAGGGACGTTTAGAGTCTCAGTCGTCGCATCTTTCTTCCAAGTGTTTACTCACCGCATATTTACACTTCTCCTTAAGCATTTTCAGTGGCACCAAATTGCAGCTTTTAGCTTTTACTTTCCTCCTCCTTTTCAGAATATTTTCTTTCCTCTCTAGTATTTGTTCTGTGTCTCTCCCAAGAATTTCTCAAGTACAAAGAATGGTTTTAGGACCACAGCTTCAATTTCTCTCAGTACACTGAAATGAAAATTTACTCAGATGGAAACTTTGATCTCCATTAACAGGGGTAGGTGTTGGCTTTCCGTTCTCACCTGCCTTACATAATTTTGCTCCTTTTAACTTTTCCTTCTTAAATATTTCCCATGCATGGAGAGGCTGGAAGCCATTTATGGTTGAATCATCCTGTTTTATCTTTAATTTGTGCCAATGAATTTTTTTCAGTGTTGCTCTTCTCTAAGTTCTCCCATCAAGCACAGCCCTGAAGGTCCTATGTTCTTTCATTCTTGCATGCTTCACTGACTTCTGAATTTTGAGCCCTTTATACAATTCTTAGGGTCTCTTGCCTCTGTTTAATATTTGTTATTTTTTAATTTTTAAAGAAATTTAAACTTTTTTGGGGGGTATCAGGAATTGGACCCACAGCTGCCTAACCACTGAACCACATACCTCAATAAGTTGCTTAGGGCTTCACTAAGTTGCTGAGGCTGGCTTTGAACTTGCAATCCTCCTGCCTCAGCTTCCTGAGTCCCTGGACTCAGATGTGCACCACTTCGCCCAGCTATATTTGCCTTAGATTACAGGAAATACATGAAATTGCTTTGTAGCTCCCAAAGAAGGGTGGAAAGATCCCACCAGGGGCAGAATTTAAAAATGTGGTCAACCCCTTCTGTGACAGCTATTTTTTGTATCCCTAGTAAAAACTTCATACACTAAAAATCCGTGAAACTTATTTATTGGGTACACCCTGTATTTCAGACTCTGTTTTAGTGCTTTTCATGATTTTGATGTCTAATCCTCCTACATACCTATAATATGTTACTGTTCAAATTTCACAAAAGAGGAAAACAAAACTTACAGAGGATGGATTCAAGGGACATTGAAAGAGCTGATCTTTCCCGACTGGGTCCTTGTGGTCTAGATTTGAGTCAAGTGGTTGAATAGTTTTTTTCACAGCGCTTGCTGCCATATTCCATTTTGGGACCAATCCTGATTTCTAAACCTGTTTCTGCCCTATCCCAACACACAGTAGTTCAGTCGCACTTAGTTTTTCTTTACTAGGTCCAAATTTACCCACATTTTATCTCATTCTCTAAGGTACCCTCTCCTATCAATCATCTAATAAACTTCTCTCATGGTGTAGTTGTTACTAACACTAGAGCTACCTTTTATAGACTTTCGGAGATGTAAATCCAATCTAAAGGAACAATGGTAAGTGTGAATTTCAGGTATCATGAGCTGGATTATGTTGAGATTGGGGGAGGAATGAAGTCATGAGGGCAGCAAGATTTTCAGGATCATTCAAACATTCCCCCATCTGCTACATCCAGGCCAACCCTGATCCTCTGCCCCCAGCTTACCTGGCGTATGTTCTCCTCTTCGAGGCTTTTTCAGGTACTTCCTCTCATCAAAGCCCACGCCGTAGAGGTCAGTCATTTTAAACCACATTTACTTTTGAGAAGACCAAAGCCCCCACCAGCCTGACAACTTGTCCAGAGTTTTCTGACTTCAGGATAGTTTTCTCTCCTTTCCTTATGGAAATCAGCAGGTGGCCAATGTGTCTTAGAAGATGGAATTATTAGGGTATTTAAAAATTGTGTTATTTTGTTGCTTACTGAGGAGCTTGGCTAGAGCAGGATTCTTTTCTGTGCTTAATGGCCAAGACAAGAGGTGAGTGAATGTCACCCTGGAGCATAGGGGTGTCACGGAAGAAGGAGCAGAGCAGAGAGGGGGTGATCAGCTCAGGAGGCAGGGTCCATTGAACAGGACATTGTAAGAGTGAGAATTATGAAACAACAAAAAAATGTAAAATTATTAATGTTTGCAACCAGCAACACTGAAACCAGAAACAGCAGTTATCTGGAAGAAAAATCCTGGATAATGCATGATCTAGCAGTGCTACTTTATTTTGCAGCTTACACTGCTGTCACAGAAAACCTGCTCCCTTTCTATTTAGACTCAGCATCCTGGCCCAGCAGTGGCACTTTCCCAGCTTCCTCCTCAGTTTCTGCTGAGCACTGAATGTTGGGATGCTTTGAATGAAGTTGATTCTCATTTCGGCAACTCAACCAGGCTTCCACAAGATAAGCAGAGAACATGGTTTGGGACAAATGCATCTCTGGACTATTATCTATTTTTCATACATACTACTCCTCTTCATGGTAGAAAACTAGATTAGAATATAAATTACTGAAAAAAGAATATAAATTAATAATTGTATCAATGTCTCACCCCTAAGAGGCCTCACTCAGGGGGGCCCAGAAGCTAATATGCTACCCCTCTGGGTGGCATGATCTTTGGGAGTTCCGTAGGCCTCTTCACCGGACAAAAGATGCACAGAGAGAGCTGGAGTGGGTGCCTGAGCACAAAGGACTTGAAGCGCCTCTCGTTCTTGCAGAGCTGTGGGTCTTCGTATCCCATTGCCCGCATGCTCTCGGGCACTGTGAGTGACTTCAATTTCACTTGCTTGCACTTGTCTGTTTTGTGATTGTGTGATTAACATCATGAAGACAAGGCCATGCAGATTTTGCTGTGCATCTGAACTCCCTACGCTTAATGCCTTGGCCATGCTCTCCTTCAGTGGACAGATAACCCAAACCACTTCATGGATAACTGCAGTTCACCTGGCTGAGGATGATTCATGAAATTTACACCTTTTCACTTCATATTAAGTTTTCCCAATGTCAATCTGTTGGTGAGGAAGAAAAAGACTGGATTAGATTAGATCTTCTGGTCATTACAGTTAGACTAAAATTATGATCCTCTTTTAAATTTATACTTATGTTTTTTCAACATAGTGGAAGCAACGGGAGGTGGGAATATGTTCTTTTTTTAATCAAAGAATACATAAGGAGAGATTTAATGAGCACACCTGCTCTGACCAAAGCAGAATCAATGTTTAAAAACTTGTCAAAGTGTTTCCTCTTTATCTGCATGTTACAGAGACTCTCAACTGTCTTCCTGTTAATTACATAGCCTCTCCTTCTATAGACATTGAAGATTAGTAGGGTAGTAATATTTCCATATAAACTACATTTTCCACTCTATTTTACCTCCAAGAAGTCATGTGACTACACTCTGGCCAGTAAAACGTAATAAGCAGCAGTGCCATGTACAGTCCTGGGTTATATCTTTAGGAAGAAAAGAGCCTGACCTCCGTCTTCTGGCACATCCCTGTAGGCTGGAATATGGAGAGTCACTTTTGATTTGAAGATAAGGGCATTGTTGAGGAATGGTCAAAAAGCATTATTAAAGATCCTGCCCCTGATATTGTCAAATCTATGTGCCAACCGGGATGTCACACTAAACTTCTAGAGAGAAATAAAGTTCTCTATGCATAACATTTTTCATTGTCTGGGTTCAGGATTGCAGTCAGCTTTGTTGTTTTTTAATTAATTTTTGTTGTTGCATTATACTTGTACATAAAAGGAATTTGTCATGATAGATTCCTGCACACACATAACATAATTTGGCAATTTCATTCTCTAGGAACTCACCCCTTTCTTCCTCTACCACCTTGGGTCCTCACCCTCTATACTACTCGTCTTCCTTCTAATTTCATGAGATCCCTCCCAACTTTTTCCCCTTTTTCTTTGTCTTCAACTTCCTTATATAAGAGAAAACATAGATATCTTGAGTTTGGCTTATTTCATTTAAATAATGCTCTTAAATCTACTGATATTCTTGCAAATGTCATAATTTCATTCTTTATGGGTGAATAAAATTCTATTGTGTATATACACCACACTTTCATCACCCACTCACCTGTTGATGGACACCTGGGCTGGTTCCATAACTTGACAGACAGCTTTGAAATGTCAACCTGTTACTAAAGAAAGTTGCTCCTCTTTGTCTCAGAATGCTCAGCAGAGTTAAGCCAGTGGTGGAGAGGAGCATTTTCAAAATTTCCTTCAAGGGAGCTAATTTTGTAGGGCTTATGTATGGAATAGTGAATGGAAACTGAAGCTATTCTGGTGATAATTCATCATCCTTTTTAGAATGATCTGCCCATAATGACTCTGGGCAAAAAACTGTTTTTGTTTGTTTGTTTTTAAAGCGAGAGAGGGAAACAATTTTATTTAGTTTTCCATGTTGCTTTCATTGCTCCAACCCTTTGCTGTGTACGTGGTGCTGTGGTTTGAACCCTCGTCCTCATGCATACCAGGCAGGCGCCAAAACCGCTGAGCCACCACTCCAGCCCTGAAGTTCCTGTTTTTTAAAAAATAGATATTTGACATAAAATGGCAGTTATTACCAAGAACGAAAATCAGTTTTTTACTGTGATGGATGAGTTGTTTGGTATTGCAATGATGGGAGACAGGGAAATTAAACTGAAACACACTCATTATGAATGTCCTTCATGCAGGACGGTTCTCCAGGGTCCTTGGACCAGCCCGGTTCTCCCCACTTTTGCCAGTGGTTCTGAAGAGTGTGTTGGGAATGCAGCATCCTGAGATGAGGAATGCTGGCACAGCCCAGACACTGTTCTAGTCCCCTCTTACAAACAGAATATCCATTGGTACTCTGCTCCTGCAAATCATGTAGACCTGAGATGGAAAACTCCAGAAACCTTAGTGCCTTACAGTATTTATTTATTTATTTATTTATTTATTTTAAAGAGAGAGGGACAGTGAGAGAGACAGAGAAAGAGAGAAACAACTTTATTTAGTTTTTCACATGGCTTTAGTTGCTCCAACACTCAGTTGTGTACGTGGTGCTGGGGTTTGAACCCGGGTCCTCGTGCTTGCCAGGCAAGCGCCGAAACCGCTGAGCCACCGCTCCAGCCCCTACAGTATTTATTTTTGATGCTCATGTGTTTGCAGGTCAACTGGGGTGATTCTGCTCCCAAATGTGGGCTCAGGATAACTCCATGTGCCTCCCATTGTGGGATCAGAGGCCAGCAGAGGCACATTTAATGCTGTGGTTAGACGTGGAGCACAACACGTGGACAAGCCCTTTCTCCCTTCAGACAGGATAGCTCTTTCATTTTGCTTTATCACCAAGATTGCCGTTTGTTAGCTGTCTTTACTCCTCATTAGCATTATGGCTTCTGAAGGCAATTCAGTTTGTGACCTATAGCATAGCAGGAAGGGCAGATTCCAACATTCAACTGGAAACATCTCAAAATTCAACTGGAAAGTATTAAGATGCTGTAAAAAGTGATGTAGATCAATTGTCATGGGAGAACTGTGGGATAGATTATTTTAGGCTAGTGGCAAGTAATTAAGATAGAACTTATAGCAATCTTTATTAAAGAGGTAAAATTGGAGTGGAGTCTCAAAGCATGAGTAAAAGTTTGATATACAGCCAGAAGGCATACTCTAAGAAGTAGATCATGGACACTGAACAACACATGAATAAAGCATTCCCTGAGTGTCACGGGGCTACAATGAACAAAACCAGGAAGATGTGCTTAAAACTGATCTGCTTAGACTCACATTGTCATTATTTATCTTACGTAAATAAGAATCAAGTAAATTTTTTGGGGGGGAGAGACAGTAGGAATAAAAGAAAAAAACTAAACATTTTATATCAGTTTTTTTTTTCAAAGAGAGAGGGACAGTGAGACAAAGAGAGAGAGAAAGAGAGGAACAATTTTTATTTAGTTTTTCATGTGGCCTTCAGTGCTCCATGACTTTGTTGTTGTACGTGGTGCTGGGGTTTGAACTTGCATACTTGCACAAGCCGGGCAAGCGCCGTAACCTCCAAGCCACTTCTCCAGCCCCTATAGCAGTTGTTTTTAAGTGTGATTTTCAGAGTTTGAAATTTTTACACATCCCCTTTAATTGTGGTTGACATTTTAATATTTCAAGAACTATTAGATAGTATTTTTGAGAATTGTGTGAAAAATATTTCCTTAATTGTTCATAAAAACAATATTCAATCTTTAGTAGAATTTTAAACCTGAAGAATTAAAAAAAATCTGATTCCTTCTGCCATATTGAGTATGAATATCAGTTATCTATTTCCACAAAACTGTGAAATAATTGTGAAACTGCAAATTCATTGGACTGAAACAATGTTTATTTTCACAGATCTGTTGTTTGGCAGAGGGTGGCTGAGCTAGGTGGGGTGTGGCTGGATGGTGCTGGTGGTCTTGGTTACCTTCACTTATGTCTCAACTTGATGCACTGGCAAGATGCAGGCTGGGTGGACTTGTTTCCTCTGTCTCATTTTTCCTATGGACCAGTGAGTCTAATGGGCCGATGTAGGTGGAAGAGGTCACACTCAATCATGCTCATGTTTTTCAAGCCCAGTCTGTGTCATGCGAGTCATGTGGCTTAGGCTAAAGTTGGCCCAGGTGTTTATTCTGTTTTCATGATGTTTTTACCCTATAGAATTACATGGTAGAGGATGTACATACCAGAAACAGTGAAAAATTGGGAGCATTAATACAGTCCACCTAGGAGTACTAGGTCACACACACACAACGCTGGAAAATCAATGGTTTTAGAATTAAAGAACCCTGAAATCATTCTTGGCTCTGCTTATTTATTTGCTCAATTTTTATCATCTTGAAAATGGGGATAGTAATACTACCTACTTTGAGTAATACAATACCTGCTTTGTATGAATGCATGGAATGCTTAGAATCCAATCAGGATTTAGCAAATTCTGGATTTCTTCTGCAAATATATATATTTTTCCTCCCACATAGCTCTTCATCTTGTCTTAGGGGCTATTGTTTATTTAGCACACTAATTTTACATCTCTGTCTTTAGAGAAAGCCTCATCTGTGTTTGTTTGGTGACATAAATCAAATATCTACAAGGACCCTTAATTCCACAGGAGAGATACAGGTGAACATATTCTGTTGCTATCATACCTCCCCAGGAATAGTTCCTTCAATTATCTCCAAAATGTGCTCATTGAAACTCTCCTGGCATGAGCATTTCTGACAGAACACAAGTCTAAGCTAGGTTGAGATAGACTTGTGATTTCTAATGAAAGTCATAAAACTAAAAACAAGCACACTACAGTGATCTCGGAGCCTGCAGCAGACTGAATTCTAAAATAACAGGGAGCTGCACGCTGGCAGGGCACGATGTGATACGTTTGAAACCAAATTGACATTACAGAACTGGATGGGAACAAACTTGTTGTCATGGCAGAATTGTCAAATTAAAAAAAAAAAGAATCCATTTTTAGAAAAAAATACCTTCAATGCTGAAGAAAATATAATTTTGATTATGAAAGGATGCAGATTTGTATAGATGAGGTAGAATGGAAGATTAAGGACAAATGAAAGTTCCATGTAAAGTGCAAAAAAGTTCTTGGAATATATACTGTGTTGTGTATTAGGATCCTTAGGAAAGAGTATACCATATATTTCTTTTGAAGAGCACTTCAGTATTTATTTCCTACAAGTTGAATGGAAGTAATATAACATGTTATATTAGAAGTAAGAGCAATTCATGACATTTTGTCTGAGCTCATCAGCAATTGGACTGCGTTTGGAGTGTGAATGGAAGAGGTCACTTGAGGTCAGAATGGCCACCATCCGATTGAGGTCAGTGTTAGCTCCTAAGTGGCCACTTTTGTAACATCAAAGTTAAGCACAAGCATTCATTGGAAAAGGGTTAGTATTAATCAATGGGCTTATAAAATATTATACCAAATTGAAAGTTTTGGAATAGAGAGAATGGATTCAGAAGGTTCATTTTAGTTTTGGTTATATAAATGCTTAATATGTTTTGAACAGGGTACTGATGGTAATATCTGTCTTACCACTTCTATAGATTTTTTTAATATATATGTATATCATACTATTTCATATTATATCAGTAGAAGAGCACTTGGCTAGCATGCTTGAGGTCCTGGGTTCACTTCCATTAACCATAAACACACAAACACATGCACGCACACACGAGTACAAGAAAATGTTAAAAATGCTGTACATATTTCTTCTATATGTCACAAAAACCCTTATTCTGGAGTGATATTTTGCTTTTAGGATCCTTTTTGTCTTGGAAGTTTCTTTGCTGTGCAGGTTTTAACTCATCCGAAGGCCATATTTAAAAAGTATGAGGATTGGGGGCTGGAGCAGTGGCTCGGTGGTTATGGTGCTTGCCTGGCATGCACAAGTACACGGGTTCAAACCCCAGCAACCCATGTACGCAACTAAGTGTCAAAGCAACTTAAGCCATGTGAAAAACTCAATAAAATTGATTCTCTCTGTCTCCGTCTCTCTCTCACTGTCCTTCTCTCTAAAAAAAAAAAAAAAAAAAAAAATATATATATATATATATAGGGGGACTGGGCAACACATACTAGGTTCTTTATCAGTATTCAATCTTGTGAACTAGTATTAAGCTCTCAAGCAGTGAAACGATCATGCTTATCACAGTGATATTTATAAAATGAAAATATCTTTTAGGCCCAGATTGTTCTATATCTGAATAAATCACATCCCAGCCACAACATGGGCGCAGGATGATTTTTTAAATAAAATGACATGAGGACATAGAAGTATTTAGCAACCCTTATAACATAGATGCTAACTTAGCAGATTGGATGCTAGCATTTATGCTGGAGTAGAGTTCAGGAACTCTCTGACAGCGTCACATGTATTGCTCCCATTGCAAAAAATATGAGAAAGTCTTGGGGTTGAAGCCAAGGAATGTTTGCTGAGGGCGAGTTGGGAGACTTAGTACAACAACCATTGCCAAGCACTGGAAATATTTCAAAATTTTAGTAACTCAAGTAGTTGTACGGTGTCTTTCTGTTCAACGTCAGCTTGTGTGTGAGTCCAGAATTACAGGACACAAGGCCTATGCGTAGCACTCTCCCATTAAATTGTTTTTATACTTTGGAAAAATGCTGAAGATGGCATTATTCTTCATTTTTGCACATAGGCACTCTATGTGTTCTTTCATTAGGAAGGAATTCATCTTATTTAACTCTTGAGAAATTAGAGCAGTTATTTCCTAAATGTCTCTTTGTCTTTATCTCTCTTTTCTTCTGCTTCTGGAATTTCTGTTATCAACTTCTATTAAATAGACATCAGGTCTTATAATTCTATTTTTTCATTTGTGGTCATTTACTTTTTTTTTTTAATCATTCTCCTCTATTTCTCTTTTCCTATTTGATCTAGGACAGTTTCTAGAATTCCTAGATGAATTTTCTAAGTCTTTTTGTGTGTGCATTCACTGTAATATTTATCTTACCTTTTCTGATTTTTTTCAAACTATAATTTTAAATTTAATATTTCTAATTTTATTTTTAGTTATAAATTTTTAACTTAAATTAATTTTGTCTTATACTACTAATTTCTTCCTTTCTTTACTTTGATATATTCACCTTAATGATTTAAAAATTGTTGACTCTTTTTTCTAATGATTTTATTTCTGGTGATATATGTTGCTGATTTTTTTAGAGAGAGAAGGACAATGAGAGAGAGAGAGATAGAGAGAGAGAATCAATTTTTATTGAGTTTTTCACATGGCTTTTGTTGCTCTGACACTTAGCTGTGTACATGGTGCTGGGGTTTGAACCCACGTACTTGTGCATGCCAGGCAAGCGCTGTAACCGCTGAGCTACTGCTCCAGCCCCCTATGTTGCCCATTTTTTAGGAAGTAGTTGTACTCTTTAAATTGCTCATTATTTTGGGTAGTGAGTCTATATTCTTCTAGGCTGTTAGCGATTTTTTTCCTGAGAACACACATTGATGACAGATGAAATTCTGTGAGTTTAACAGGAGGTTGCGAACACCAGCCTATAAAGTCCATAAACTCATAATCTGGGCAATTCTTTGCCTCTTATTTGGCCAGTTTTAATATTTATGATATTTTTTTTTGTTTTGAGGAGCAGAAATCCTACACTTTTTGAAATACAAAGAGCTATTGTCTTCACAATTTCTTAATTCATTTTACGCTTATAAAATATTTGCCATCCTCAGATAATTCCCAATATTTTCTATTGCTATAATTATAATGATATTTAATCCTTTAATCTGCTTGGAATGTATTTTTGTGTCATAATTTATTGATTTCAACTTTTGTAAGCAGTTGCTAGAGATGAATAAATGAGGGTCCCTCTTAATTGTTGGTCTTTCAAAACAGCATCAATTATATTTGTTATTCTCTAACACCACATAATTAGAAAAAGAAAAGTTAACATGTGGCCAGCATTTGTAAGTATTTCTTCTTTTACATACTAAATATTATTTTTGGAAAAAAGAGTACAACCAAAATAGTACTTAGTGTCTTTGTGCTCTCAGATTGGCAAAGATGGAAAAAGTTATAATACACAATGTACTGCAGAGTGGAAGAATGATCATTCATAAAGATTTTTTTGTCTATAAGTTAAAACCTTTAAAATGAAGGGCAATTGGCTGTTCCAACTGAAATTGGCAGTACCAATTTATATGTGTTGAAAAAAGAGCACACATGACTTTTAAAATTAAAGACCATTTTTTAGAGCAGTTTTAGATTTACATACAAATGGAACTGACAATATGGTCTCATATATCCCTTCTCCCTCTCTAGTTTCCCTATTATTAACTTGTGTGTTAGTGTGGTGCATTTTTTTAAAATTTTTACCATCAATGAACCAATATCAATGCACTATTATTAATTAAGTGCATAGCTTACAATTAATTCATTTGTGTTGTACATTTCTGTGGGCTTTGACAAACTGATGTTATTATCTGCCATTGCAGCAACATATGGAATAGTGTTATTGCCCTAAAACTCCTCTGTGCTCCACTTATTCATCCCTCCTCCCTTGTCTCAATCTTCAGAAACCATCGATGTTTTTGATGTCTCTAGAGAGTTGCATTTTTCACAATGCTACGTAGTTTTGAATCATATGCTCTGTAACTTTTTCAGACTGGCTTATTTTGCTTAGTAATGTGCATTTAAGTATCTTTCATGTTTTTCATTATTTGGGCTTATTTCTTTTTTACTGGTGGCTAATATTCTAGTGTATGAAGATTACACTTTGCTTATCCATTCTCCTGTTGGAGGATATCTTGCTTATTTACAGATTTTTGACAATGATGAAGAAAAATGCCATAAACATTTATGTACAACTTTTTATGTGGAAATAAGTTTTTAACTGCTTTGAGTACAATACTAAGAAGCATGACTGATGGATCACATGGTAAGACTTCAGCACTGTAAAACACAGCATTGTAAGAGTGCCAAACTCCCTCACAAGGTGGCTATATCATTCTGCATTTCCACCAGCAACGAATGAAATTTCTCACTGCTCCGCATTCATGTCAACATTTACTGTTGTCAGTGTTTTCAAATTTAATTGGTCTAATAAGCATGTAATGGTATTTCATTGTTGCTTTTATTTGCAGTTCCCTAATGATATATGATGCTGAACATCCTTTCATGTGCTTGTGGTCTATATATCATAACACTTGTTGGTTCAGATACTCCACTTCTAGTAATTTAATGCTTAGGGGTACTTAAAGATGTATGTGAAATTTATATCCAACGATGCTCAATAGTGAATCATTTGTAATAGCCCAAGGTTAGATACAACAACAACTTGTAGAGAGGAAAAAATGTAGCAACTCAGTATGTTCTTTTATGAAAAATATGCAGAACATATAGTTAACTGAGAAAAATGAAGTCAGAGAACAATATATAATAGTGTGATCCAATTTGTATTTAAAAGTATGTGAATTGGGAAGAAAAATATCTGTATTAAGTATTGTAATGAAAATAAATAACTGTATTCTGTAAGAATATTTTCCTTTAAAATGATATTAATTATTCAAGTTTAACATTCAGTACCATATAATTCTTACAAAATCAGGTTGCTAAATAATCTTTAAAAATTACTAATAATTTTAGAAGCTATCTATTTAAGGGAATGGATTATAAATCCTGAGATAATATACATAACATCTCCCAAATTATGTGTCTTTATTATTATGATAAGGCAAATAAAAATTACATGAGTTTTCCTCAACAATTTCACACAATACCTACCCACATTTCTGTCTTGGTAGAATGTTTTGGGACTGATGGTTGATATCAATCATGATCTAAGGAGAAACATTCCCTGTGTACCTAGACCATATTTAAGTGTGATATGTAGAAAAAAATCTGAATATTTATTGTACCAGTTTCCTACGGTAACATAGTAACCACAAAATAAATGGATCTGACTTAACTTTGCTATATACAGATATGAATATACCATAGTGAATCTTACCATCATGTATATCCACAAGACACTAAAAAAACTAAACCAACACAAAGCAAAATTAAAAGTAAATAGTAAAAAGATCAGTAGAGTATAGAGAAGAGAATGGGGTGAGGGAGGCAGGGAAGGAAAAGGGAGGTACTGGAAACTGAATTAGAACAAAGTATATTCCATGCTTTTATTATTTTTTTAGAGAGAGAGGGACAGTGAGAGAGAGAGAGAGAGAGAATTAATTTTATTTAGTTTTCCATGTGGCTTTCATTGCTCTGACACTTTGTTGTGTACGTGGTGCTGGGGTTCTAATCTGAGTCCTTATGCATGCCAGGCAAGCACTGTAACCACTAACCTACCACTCCAGCCCCTATTCCATGCTTTTATAGTTACAATTTTATAATAAAAATGAATCCTAAAGTTATGTTTAACTAAAAGGAACCAATAAAAAGTGAATGTCTTAAAACAACAAAAATTCATTGTCTTACAGTTCTAGAGGTTGGAATTCTGAGATCAAGGCATCAGCAGAACCATGACCCACTCTTGGGTCAGAATCTTCTCTTGCCTATTCTAAGCTTCTGGGGATTTTCCAGCAATCCTTGACATTCCTTGGCTTGTAGCATTGGCACTGCCCTGTCTGCCTTTATCATCATGTAGTGTTCTCCCTCCTGTACCTGCATCTCACTGTCTCTTCTATTATTGGGACTCCATTTACATTAGCCTCCTCTAACTTCAGTATGACCTCATCTTAACTTGATTACAACTACAAGATCCTTATTTCCAAATAAGGGCATATGTACCAGCAGTGGGGATTAGGACTTTAACAATTTTTTTTTTTTGGTGGGAGGACACAATTGAATCCATCATATTCAAAAATTTGGAAATGGTTAAGTAAAAAGCATATTACAACCATACAATAAATGTCAAAAAGTTGATCTGTATGTACTGATGTAACAAGATGTTAAGATTTTTTGCTCATAAGACTTTCTCAACATATCTCGTAAAGTGAAAGAAGTAAAGTCAAAAATCAGTAAGTGGGATGTCATAAAGCTCAAAATCTTTTCCTTAGCCAAAGAAATGATCAAAATTGTCAAGAGACTTCCTACAGGATGGGAGAGAATCATGGCTTGTGATTCTTCTGACGGAGACTCATATCCAGAATCTACAAAAATCCTCAAAAATCTCAACCTCAAAAATACTAACAACCCAATCAATAAATGGGCCAAAGGGTTAAAAAGAAACTTCTCAACAGAGGACATTGAGCAAGCCAATGAATACATGAAAGTGTTCTAAATTACTAGTAATCAGAGAAATGCAAATGAAAACTACATGAAGATTTCACCTCACTCCAGTCAGATTGGCAAAAATGAAGAAAATAAACAATAATAGATGCTGGAGGGTTGCGGAGAATGGGAACACTAGCACACTGTTGGTGGAACTGCAGATTAATACAGCCCCTCTGGAAAGCAGTAAGGAGAATCCTCAAAAAATTAGGGATGGGGGATGGAGCGGTTGCTTGGCGGTTACTGCACTTGCCCGTCATGCGTGAATACACGGGTTCAAACCCCATCACCCACATATACAACTAAGTGTCAGAACAAGCCATGTGAAAAACTCAATAAAATTGATCCCCCCCACTGTCCTTCTCTCTCTCTCTTTAAATTAGGAATGAACCCACCATATGATCCAGCTATCCCTCTCCTGGGTATTTTGCCAGGAGAGTTGGAATCAGCACATTACAGCAACAAAGCAAAATCTATGTTCATAGAAGCTCAATTTACAATAGCTAAATTATGGAACCAACTCAGATGCCCCTCACTGAATAAATGGATCCAAAGACTGTGATTATATATATATATATATATATATATATATATATATATATATATATCATGGAATTCTACTCAGCAATTAGAAACAATGATAATGCAGCCTTTGAAGGTAAATACAGATGGTGTTAGAAGAAATCATGTTGAGCAAAATTAGCCTAACACAGAGAATCAAGGATCGAATGTCTTCACTCATCTGTGGAGACTGGAACTAGACCCAGGCCTATGTGAAAGGTGATCAACTCTCATGTATTAGACCCAGCAAAGGTGCAGTGACACATAACCTAGGACATTCTTGTCAGGAATGAGAAGGGAGGAGACAGGGGGAGAGGTAAGGGGGGAGAATAGGGTGGGCTCTAGGGAGTAAATCTAATTTTAAGAATAAATACATATCATATTGTTTTGTTGGATGCATTTTTGATTGTACAATAACTAAATTTCTTAATAAAAAAGATTTATTGCTCATAAGGGAAAAAAGATTGCAGACCAACACATAAAATATGATCCTATATATGTACAAAAGTACCTATTTTTATATGTGATATATAATAACATCTATCTCATCTTTATCTCTACCCATTTTTATATCTATATATACATCATCTTGTGAAGAATAAAGCTTTCATAATTTTTGAATTTAACTATTTTATAATATATAGTATATTATGGGTATAGTTTTAAAATTATTTATGAAAACAAAAAAATTTAATAAAGAAACACTAAGGGACAAAGAGATGGGAAAGTGTGTGTGTGTGTGTGTGTGTGTGTGTGTGTGTGTGTGTTAAATTATCTTCATTCTTATTAGCTTCAGCAATGTGGACAAATTATTTGTGATTTCTGACTCTTGCCTTCTTTTCTAAATCTACCAAAGCTTTTTGTTGCTTTTTCCTCTCTGTCATACAATTCACATTATCTAGATAACAAATTTTTAAAAGTGACCAAAGTATTTCAGAGAAAGAAAATGAGTAAAGTGATATCACTTGAGGTTACATGTGTAATTTGCATATGTGGGAATAAGTGTTTTTCAATTACAGTGTAGGCAGGTGGGAAATGTTCAACAGGTGGTATTTAAACTACACTAAAATTCTGGATTCCACTATCCCCCATGATATGTAACCCTCTTACTTGCTGCTTCTCTTTTTTCCTTCCTCTGCTTGTTCTTTCTCTCTCAAGGTGTCCAATTCTATTACATTTAATCTATTTTTCCTGTCTCTCATTAAAGAAATCCAAAAACATTTTAACTTTGAAATTTATAGGAAAACAAAATACTTAAAACCTTCTAATATCTTTTTTGTTGTCTACCTTTTTATTACAGAAAAATTCAAATATGTGCACAAAAAAGAGGAAAGTATAATAATGTCCACACATATATCCCTACGTGTCTGTCAACCAACTTTCTAATACCTACCAATATTTTAGTATTCTAATTTTATCTAGCACTCTGCATGTACAAACATCTTAATATTTTTACCTCTGTGTTGAAGTATTTAAAGAAAATCTCAGATATCATATGTTTCACTTGTAAGTAGTTTTGAGCCTCTTTATAAGTTCTTAAATGTTATCCCTTAGGGTATTTGATCTAGTGGGCTGGAATGTAAGATAACATAAGCAAGAAGAATTCAAAGGTATTTTCTCAAACATAAGATTTAACCTAGCAAAGACCCCAAGCAGATGGGGAAAGTTAAATGCTGGGGTGATTCTTGCAAGTCTTAGAAGGTTGTAACCCTGACGGAGAGATACTGAAATGCTTGAGTTGTTGAGGCAGATTGCAGAGGGGGGAGATTGCTGGGGGAGGTGAGTGGGCTGGGTGCATATGTTATGAGGTCGGAAGGCCCACTGGATGATTATGCTGCATGGGATGATTATGCTGCATGACATGATCCAGAGAACACCTTGTTCCTGAAGACCATCAGGTGTGACTCACACGGGCAGCCATGGAGGGTGCTGCATGCTTATGCTATCAGGAGGCAAGAATAACGGAATAAGAGCCTGGGACAGTTGCCCAATTTAGTGTCATAATGGCTTTGCTCAGCCAGCTGATTGTCAGATGAGAAACTCAGCAAATCTAGGGGATGTCAGGTCAAAATGATGAACCCTACAAAACCATGGCCAGTATATACTATGAAAATATTGCTAGTTCTTTCCAGGGGACTCATGGCCTTTTACTTGCATTACATCAGACACTGAAGAAATGAGAATATCCGAATATTTTAAGGACTGTTGGATACAAGATCTGACCAACATACATGGATATCCAGACCCCTGAAGTGTCATCCTGGCTTCCCTGGTAGAGCAGAGACTTATGGGAACTAGGTAATAAATGGAGTGCCACCTAAAGCCTGCCTTGCCATGGGTCCACTCCTTGTCACTGAGTAAACTAAGCAAATGATGCCCTTGGAGGAACCCTCACATTGAGTTTTTGGCTTGAGGTTTAAGAATGAAAATGAGGGGGAGAAACAAATGCTAGAGTTTGAAATTTGCCTCAAACCCCAGATAAGGTACTCAGTATAAAAGTGTCATGGGGACACGGTATGTGGAAATTAGTGTGAAGCTGAAAAGATACGTGAGGGTGGCTCCTATAATATTCATCAAATTAGCCAGTCCATCCCCTGCAGATATCAGATGAATGCTAAAGAATGACTATAAATGTACTTCAGTGTAATCTGAGCAGTAGCCTCCATTCCAGCTGTCATGCGAGATAGCATATCATGGACAGAGCAAAGTCATAATGCCTCCAGTACATACTGTGTGGCCTGTTATTTGGCAAATATGTTCTTTTCCATTTTCAATAGGACAGAAATACCATGCACTTCATGTGGACCATTCATTCACAACTTGGCCTTGGGGGCTTTGTTAATTCTACTGTCTTTTAATGTAATTGAGAGAGCTAGACCATCTGGACCACCTGTGCAGAACACACAGTGATCCACTGTACTGATGATACATTGCTGGTTGGGCAAGACAAGCAAGAGGTAACTAGTCTACTAGTGGCCTTGTTATTGCAGAGGATGAGCGATAACACCTCATGGAAGTTCAGGGACCTGACACTTCAGTGAAGTTTTTAGGGATGCAATCAGGTTGTGTATGGATATCCCTACTACAATAAAAGACACATTTCTGTGCAATGCCTGTTGGTTCTCTTTAGGTTCTAGAGGCAGCAGGTTCTGTGGCCCAACACTTGTCCTTTGGACTATATACAGTAACACAAAGGCTGCCAGATTTGACATAAGCACCTTTGCCTCTTGTTCCATATAATCTACCAACATTGGTATTAGAGATGTCTGAGGTGAAAAGAATTCATTATGGGATTTATGGCAGGCAAGCACCAGTAGGCTTCTGGTGTTTGGAGAAAGACCATGCCATCAGCAGTTTGAGAATTATATGTATTTTTAAAAATAGCTCCTGGAATGTTACTGAATCCAGATAGAAAATATACAATCACAGGCACCAAGTGACTGTTCAAGTAACCATGGTCTCTAATTTCTAATTATAATCTGAATTTGATCTGACCTATTGAATCATAAGGTCAGAAAGACCTAGCAGCAGTCGAAGACAGAAGTAGTGTGTCCAGAGTTGGGGTTGTAGAGATCGAAATGATATATCCAGGATCAAGAAGGTGGGGCTGATATTAAACAATGGGAGCTGAGACCAACAGCGTCTCGTTTACTGCTCTTGTACCCAATGCTAATTGTGAATGGACAAATTCAGCAATCTGGTTCTGAGAAGGGTGTGATTAGCAGGATCTCAGACCCTCAGAAGCCAGGCTGCGGGTAGTATTACCTGGTAAGCACAAAACCTGTGGAGATGACAGCTGAGTTGAAGGGCCCTGAGAACTGATGCTGGAGGAGGGAGACAATGAGTACCCCTTGCAGCCCTTCAATCAACTAGGGGGCTTCAGTTTGTCTCACTATGTTTCCTCTTCTAGTTTCTCTCGGTAAGCAAGGTCCAAAAGAAGTTGCTGAGAAACGTGTGTGGCGATGCGGACTATATAACACAAAGAGTGGATGGTGACATCTAGGACAGGTTGCTCAAATATGTCTTTATAGAGAATTTGCTGCAAGGAGTATTATTAGACGACAGCCCCCAACTGGTTTGGGAGCTGCCGCTGCATTCAGCTCAAGGTCACTCTTGAGCGGTTCCCGGATGATGAGTAAGTGTGGCCTGGTCACCAGAACCAGGCTTTCCTGTCCAACACACTGTCTTTCTGGGGGACTCCACCTCAACCCAGCAGAGACTTCCTGAACGCTTCCTCAGGTGTGAGGTTCTCAGGTAGACCTGCTCTGTGGCCAGAGACTCCCTGTAGACTTCTGTTTCCCCTTTCTTTTCCTCACTGCCTTCTATCTCACATTCCATTTTGGCCCCTGCTTCCTGTGGGACCCAAAATGATACAATATACTTGTTTTGTATTTAATGTAATTCCTGGCATATTTATATATTTTCTATCTTGTTACTTGTCTTCCATTTGTCCTAACTGTTCTTAATTCCTTCTTACTCCTTTTGACTTCTTTTAAATTGTATTTTAAATCATTACATGCCCCCCTCCATTAACTTGTTGGCTATTAGCTTTTACTATTGTTTAGTTAATGTGAATCTAGAGATTATAATCTGCATTTCTGAATTATTAAAATCCAATATAAATTAATACATTTACCACATTCCAGATAATGCAAGGACCTTAGTTCAATTTAACTCCATTGATTGTGTGGTGCTGTTTTCATATGTTTAATTCTCCCTCTCATAATGTCTTAGTATTTTATTTTATCCTCATAAAAATATCTCCCCAGACATATTGATTATGTAGTCAGTATTCAGTTAGCATACGTTAGCCTTTTTACTGGGGATACTTTTTCTATCTAAATAACAATTTTTGTTATTTTAGTGCAAGAGTGATAAAGATGAATTCTCTCAGTTCCTATTGCTTTTTTTCTTTTCCTTTTTGATACTGGGTATTGAACCCAGGGGTGCTTAACTACTGAGCACCATTCCCAGGCTGTTGTATTTTTTATTTTGAGATAGAATCTCACTAAGTTACTTAGGGCCTCGCTAAGTTGCTGAGGCTGGCTTTGAATTTGCAGTCCTTCTTCCTCAGCCTCCTGAAGTGCTGGGGATTACTACTGTGCCCAGTTCAGTTCATGTTTCTCTTATAACATTTTTCATCCTTTTTATTTTTGAAAGGTATTTTTGCCAAAGATAGAATTTATATTACTAGACGTTCTCTTTCTGCTCCTTAAAATCACCAGGGTATTGTCTTTGTCTTTAATTATATATTTCACTAGTGGCTAATTATTGCTCATTTAAAGATTGTTTGCTTCTTTTTCTTAATGTGTTTCAACATTCATTTTTTATGTTTGGTTATCATACTAGACCTACATGTGGTCTGATTCTAATCCATCATTATATGCTTAGCTCTAGCAGATTCACTTAAACCATAGTATTTATCAGGACCTGTTTTTTGTGTGGTTCCTGAACTCTGATTTTTGCAGTCGAGTGAACTGATACTCATACAACTCTGCTCAGCTTTTCAAGCTCTCGACTGCACTGTTCAGAGTGGCTCTAGGAGAAAGAGCTTAGTACTCTGGATCTCAGTCTCCTGTCTGGAGCTTGGTACCACCACACCCACTTGACAGTTTCCCCATGTGCACACTGTGATGATATACTCCATACCATCAAACACAGGGGTGAAGATTTCTTTTAATTTGTTCTGATGTGCACCAAGCATTTTCTTTCTGATGATTTCTGTCCTTTAATTGATGAAAGTTATCAGCCATGTCCTCTATTGTTTAATTTTGGAACAATTATTAGTTATATTTTGGAGTTTCTCAAACTGTTGTCCGTATCTCCACATCCTCAAAGAATTTTTCCTTCTTTATTTTCTGTTTTGTTCTGAGTACATTCTTTTTCTTTTTGTTTTTTTAAGGGAGAGGAACAGTGAGAGTGAGAGAAAGTGAGGATCGATTTTATTTAGAGTTTCATGTGACTTTCGTTGCTCCGACACTTTGTTGTGTACATGGTGCTGGGGTTTGAACCAGAGTCCTGGCGCATGCCGGGCAAGCACTGTCATGCTGAGCCACCGCATTCTTAACTGCTTACTAACCTCAACCACTCAATTCACACGTTACTTCACTAGTCGGATTCTTATTCTAACTTTTCTTGTTTTAGTGACTGTAGTTTTCATTTTGGGGATTTTTTTTCCCCTCAGCTCTACTTATCCCTGGTTTATGTTTTCATGTCTTTGTTTTGTAGGTGTTGATATTGCCTTGAAAGTGAGAGCAAACTTCAGGGAAGGGAGGGAGGCTCATTGAGGAAAGTCCAGCATTTGACATCATTTTATTTTGTCTCAAAATATTTGCTGACTTGAAAGGTGGTTGAGAAACTAAACCAAGTTTCCGTGCATTAATGTGGACCAGGAAAAAACTTTAGCTTCTGCCTGCAATTTCCCTTAGTGATATGTTGTATTAGATGAATCAGTCCATTTTGGAATAGTGACATAGGTATTCCATACCAATATTTTATTGTCATTATTGTTATATTTCTTCTCTTCCTCCTATCTATTAAAACTCTTTCTGAGAGGAATATTTTGCTATTATTTTGAAATAAATTCTGTCTCTCTCTGTCTCTCTCTCTTTTTTTTTTTTTTTTTTGAGCATTATGGTATTCACCATCCTCATATTCTTGGGCAAGTTCATCTTGTGTAGAATTTATTGAATATTTATGCATACCTGTATGCTTTCTCTTTCTCTTGCCACATGCATATCTCTACATTTCTATTTCAATTGCATTTACATAGTGTGCTGGAATTCTCAGCTTGGAATCAGGCCTTGTTTTATTAGCTTGGGTCTTTGATCTTGCAAGAATATTAGTCATTTCCTAACCTAGCCGATTAGCTTAATCCAAGTTTAGGATCTCAAATGCTGCTGCTTTTTCCAGTTGGGAGGGATCATTTTATAAAGCCTTTGGCTGTGACAAAATCACCACTAGATTCAAGCTATAAAACTGACCCTGGTGGCCAAAATGTGTGTGACATTATACACTATAACTAACCACACAGAAATTGAAACTCCTTAGGTTTAAGGAGCTCAGCATGGCTTAAATTTCTTTCTGGGTAATGAATATCTGGTTAATTTTAAAGAACAAATAAAATGTAAACATATTTATGCAAATTTTTATCATCATGCATTTATAATAAAGATGTTAATGAACAATCTTATAAAATCACTTTGACTAGAATTATTATTACTGCATAGTATTATTGCTATCATCAGTAAGAGTAGAGATAGTAATGGCAATACTGCAGTATTGGTTCACTATAAGATTGTCATCACTTAGAAGTCAGACGAACTGTTATAAAGTTCCACATGCATTTTTGTTATACACTCACATACTTTGCTAAGCAAAAGGAGGAAACTGGCAAATTCTTACAGTCTCAAAAGCCGTTATTTATAACCAACTAGCAAAAAAAATAAATCTATTGCATTGCCCACTTTTACTAAGGCACAGGTAAGGAACTAAATTCATCAAGTAACAACAGGTATCTTGGAGCAAGAAAAAAATGAAAGTTATGAAAATTCAATGCAAAAATATGTGAAAATGTTAACTTGACAGTGACAGTCCTGTGGGTCATATGCTTTCAAGATATTCCACTGTTATTTAATTGCTTTATGAATTACTTAATTGATTCAATTTTTTTCCTTTTAGTAAATACGTTTTAAAAAACTAAGCATGGGACGACATTCAGGCATTTTGTCAAAGGCACACGGTGCCAGTACCCTGAGAGATTTGGTTCTATCTTAACCCATTTAGGAATTATAAAACTGGCAAGAAATATCTAAATTAAATGGCTTCCCATCGAAACACACACACAATTAGACATTTTCTTTAATCATTAAGCAATTTAGTAAAATAGGTAAAAAGTAGTTCTTCTTCAATTTTTCCAATGGTTTTTGTTGAAAAGCCATATTGTCATACATTACTGGCAGCTCCTGCTTTATGATCCTTCTTCTTTCTCTCCTTCTATTGTCTCTTCCTGAGTGATGAGGTTGAGGGTGGAATCTCAAGGGAACAGGAAATGCATCATGTGAGATAATCCAATTAATTTATTTGGATTTCATTTTTAAAAGGTTGGATTAATCATAATCCCTGGACCACAATACGTTCTGTTCACTAGTTTAGGCATGGCCTTCTGTTAGATTTTTGTTTGCTTATGGAATCAAATTTAGACTTCTATTTTGAATACAAATATACATGGAATTAGAAACACATTATCATTTTCTACACGAGGCTGAACAACAGGAGGACTATCTTTTGCTTATGTTTAAAAGGAAAGTAATGCCTTATAAAACACATTTGCATCTACTTAGCAGGAGTTGTTAAACTGTATACAAGCCTATTTTAAGTGGCCAGGAACATGAATAAAATAGTTAAATTGAACCTGAGTGTCTTTAAGTGGTATTTACACTGCGGGTTCATCAAAAGGTCCTCTTCCTCATTCTCTATGATCACACAACTTTATCTTCACCCACCTTAAGTTTCCTGACTCTGAAAGCATTTGCATTTTCCACCCATGGTAAAAGTCACAAAGGTAACATTTGACCACACTCTTGGACAATGGTTTCCTACGCACAAAACTTTTCTGTGCAGTGTTTGTGTAATATATACAGACAAAATACTACTGAATAGAATTTCTAAAGGAAAGTTAATTTAGTATGGTAGAGATCATTGGAATAAGAGTCAGGACCCCTAGATTCTTTTTTTTTTAAGAAAGGGGGGACAGTGAGAGAGAGAGATGGAGAGAATCAATTTTTACTTAGTTTTTCATGTGGTCTTCGTTGTACTGAGACTTCGTTGCGTGCATGGTGCTGGGGTTTGAACTTGAGTACTTTCGCATGCCAGGCAAGCGCTGTAACTGCTGAGCCACCCCTCCAGCCCAGGACCCCTAGATTCTAATTCTTATTTTGCTACTATTTTGTGTTCATAAGAAAACCTCTGAACTTAAATGAGATTCCCCCTGGCTCCTTAACCTACTCTATTACCATCCTGTCTCATCTGTATCCACCCAGAACCCTGAGAGTTAATCTTTGGTATCCAATTAATTACAATCAATCTATCAGTGAATCCTGTGGATCTTATCTTCAACATACATCTTGAACCTAGATATGTCTCTCTTTCTTGCAGTCCTTGTGTGATGAAGCCTTGCCTTCAATTTAATATCTTACTCTTGTACGATGCTGTCACACTGGTACTATTTCATTTTTCAAAAAAAAATCTTGAACATAATAATCACAATTATTTTAATGTCCCATTTCTTAACTTCAACATCTGAGTCACATGAAGATTTGCATATATTGTTATTTTGCTCTTTGGGCTATTGGTTATATAACTATTTAATGGTCTTGCCTATTAACATGCTCTCCCATTGATGTGAGTCTTCAGCAGAGAACTTTCACTCCTTCCTAAGTAGAGGTAGAGTCCACTCATTGGTTGAGATGGATTGAGACTGGGTTGTGTTTTACCTCTAGGTCACTCTTGTTTTTAGGGCTTGGTTCTTTAGAACTTTTCAAGAGTCTTGTGAGATCTCCTCTATTCAGGGGTGAGAGCTGGTGTAAATTTTCACTCTGGTTTTAAGAGTTTTTTAAAAGAGATTTATTTTTTATAGTTATCTCTTTTTTAAAAATTTTTCATTAAGGAGTTGAGTTATTGTACAATCGTAAATGAGTATAAAGTAACAATATGATATGCATTTCTTCTTAAACCAGTTAAATGGATTTATGGAGAAATAATTTAAAAGCTTAAAATCTGCCTGTTTTAAGTGTACGATGGCTTTTAGTATATTTGCAGAGCTGTGCAACCATCCCTACAATCTAATTTTAGAGCATTCTGAGAGGTGTTTGAATTGGTTCTTTAGCTTCCTGCCACATAGCTTCAGAATTGGCAGGTGTCTTGAGGAAGAGACTTTGCTATGCTGATGTCCCATAAGTCCCATTTTCGTCAGTATCTACCCTGCGGCAGTGGCTCTTAAGTTTTGATGCAGAATGAGTTTTCAGCCTCCAGGTGTGTAGATATCTATCCCCATATTGGCAAATACCTCTGTGAAAAAGGGGGTTGGATGTTGCTAGAGTCATTTCCTCACTCTCTCAAGGACTCAATTCCTACCTGCTCCCTTCCTCCCAGATCTGTTACTGTTCAGCTCCTGGGAACTGTGGGAAATACTTGTTTGCTTTTTTGAGGCTTCAGTTTAACGTTTTAACATTCTGCTCAGCATCTTTGAAGTTCAGTCAGTGTTTGGGGGCTACTGGGACTGTGTGACTGAGGTCCTTCACTTCCTCAGCTTTATCACTGGAGTCCTGTATAACCCGAAGAGCCCCCTGGTTTCTCTGTCCCCCAGCAGTGGCTCATGAACTGTGCCGGATTCACAGCCTCTCGCCCAGGTCCAGCCTTGTAATGTGCTCCCAGAGTCTGTGGCAGACCTCAGCTCACCTCTCAAAGGTTCTTTCTCTGAACTGGCAGCCCCTTCAGTCCTTGTTGCTTCTACAACCCTCCTGGTCCTTAAATAAATGCTTTTCAAATCTGTCTGGCTCTTTCTTCGTCTCTCACCTATGTGACAGCAGAAGTCAAGGTGGCTTCATCTCTGGGAAAAGGCCCAGACTCTTCCTCTGCGTAGGTTTTTTACACGTGCTGCCCACTTTGTCTCCCAGAGACTTCAGGTGTGGCTCCTGCTCTTCAGTTCTCAGCTTGAATGTCTCCTTCCCAAGGACGTGCTTCATCGCTGCTATTTAAAGCAGGTTTTCTCCCATCCTTCCTTCCCATTACTCTCTATCAAAGCTTCCTGTTTTCATTTTCTTCACAGCACTCATTGCAGTTTGTAATAATTTATTAACAATTAATAATTTATTTTCTATCTGCTCTACAATAAAGAAGAGATAACCTTCTCTATGAGTATAAGAATTATATGTGTCCCTAATGGTACTCTTAGCAAGCTTTCAAGTGAATGAATAAATAAATGCTGAAATTAATTATTGAATGAATAATTCAAAAAGAATTGGGCTTTAATATCTTAAGGAAATTATTTACTTATTTTTTGTTTGTCACTGGAGAGTGATTTCCAATTTTGTTTCTAACTGAATATTTTCTTTATTTTTGTACATGTTTACTTTACTTAGTTAAATATATTCTGATCATCTGCTTTGTAAATTTCTTTGTGCTTGTTATTTTGAAGTGTAGTAAGATTTTTAACATAGCTACTTTCTTCATGCATCTTGCCATCAATTTGATGAAGCATAATTAATAAAGCTTACCATTTTCCTTTACATATGACAGTTAATATTTAATAAACTTTGTTTTTAACCCTAAAACATTTTCCTCCTGTGATCCATATTTCTACTCAAATAATTTTTATTATCTTAGATATTGAAATAAAACCCTTTAGAATGATTCCTTCTTGTTTTCCAAAGTCTGAAAGACCTGTGTTGGAATCTCAGCCAGTACACTCATGAGCATGGGAATTATTTTCTTAGAACGTTACCTGCAAAATTGAAGATATTAAAATTCACATCATGTGGTTAGCATATAGATTAAATAAAATATGGAAATTATGAGAAAAAATGTCCCCCTATGTATGGGAAGATTAATAAAAGCAAATATTTAATGCTTAATATGATTGCATTAATGAATGTGTAGGTTTATTGGCCAAGTTAATAGAGGAGGTGTGCAGGGCAGGACAAGGGCCTTGTGGGTTTGTGCCGTAGAAGAACCCTCACTGGCCTCCCTTCCCTCTCTACACTTTTATAAGAGCAGCCCATAAGTAAATAACTTACTTTGGGGCTTAGTTGCTCCAATGGTTCCTTTCAATGTGTGGAACATCAGCTTCTGATCCCTGTCAACTTTGGGGGAAGTTCATTACCAGAGAATCAGAGCCTCTTGTATCATTCACCAGGTAGTGTAGCTTGTTTCTTTTCATGGTGACACAACCTGACAAAATTGAGGACAGAAATCAATTGGAGTTTTAAAAAAAATTATTAAGGAGTTTAGTTATTGTACAATCATAAATATATATAAAGTAACAGTGTGATATGCATTTGCTCCTACATCAGTTACCCCCACATCGCCCATACCCCTGTTTCTTTATTATTCTATATTTTGCACCTACTACTGATATAAATGTTTAGAGTGTGAATTTTCCAGTATTAAATGATTGCATAAGTATTACTGGCATTCTCGGAGGGGGGTGGTAAAGAGTATGCTACATTGTTTGTTGTCTCCCTAGATTCCTACCTATCCTCTGCAAAAGCCTGGGTTTTTCTCTAGCCTCTACAAATAAGGGAAAGCATTTGACCCTTGAGTCTCTGGGTTTGGCTAACAGCTCAGCATAATTTCTTCCATTGCCATCCATTTACCTTCAAAGACCCCAATATTGTTGTTTCTAATTGCTGAGTAGAACTCCACTGTATATATTTACCAGAGCTTTTGGACCCATTCACCCAGTGAGGGGCATCTGGGTTGGTTCCATAATTTAGCTATTGTAAATTAAGCTGCTATGAACATGAATTTTGCTGTGTCACTGTAATGTGCTGATTCTAACTACTGTGGGAAAATACCCAGAAGAGAGATAGCTGGATCATATGGTGGATCCATACCTAATTTTTTGATTCTCCACACTGCTTTCCAGAGCATCTGTACCAGTCTGCAGTTCTACCAACAGTATGCTAGTGTTCCTATCTCCCTGCAACCCTTTCAACATGTTATTCTTTATATTCTTCATTTTATCAATCTGACTGGAGTGAGATGAAATCCTAATGTAGTTTTGATTTGCATTTCTCTGATTGCTAGTGATTTAGAACACTTTCTTATGTATTCATTGGCTTGCTCAATTTCTTCTGTTGAGAAGTTCCTGCTTAGCTCTGTGGTCCATTTATTGGTTGATTGTGTTTTTGATATTAACATTTTTGAATTCTTTGTAAATTTTGGATATTAGTCCCCTGTCAGAGGAATCATGGGCCGTGATTGTCTCCTATTTTGTCAGTTGTCACTTGACAGTTTTGAACAATTCTTTGGCTAATCAAAATCCTTTTAGTTTAATGACATCCCACTCATTGATTTTTGACTTTAATTCTTTTGCTTTGGGAGTCTTGTTGAGAAAGACTTTGCCTACTCCCAAATGCTGAAGTGTGGCTCCTAATTTTTCTTCTAGCAGTTGTATGGTAGCTGGTTTAATTCTTAGTTCCCTGATCCATTTCGATTTGATTTTTGTGGAATGTGAGAGATAAGGGTATAATTTCAACTTCCTGCAACTGGCTGTCCAGTTTGTCCAGCACCACTTGTTGAACACACTGTATCTCCTGCATGTTTTATATATATATATATACACTTTTTTTTAAGAGGAGAAGTTTATTTGATGTTCATTATTTCAGAGGTCTTGGTTCCTAGACAGCCAACTCCCTTGCTTTGGGTCCAAAATATGGCAGAAGAAAGCAGCTCAGGGCATGGCAATCAGGAAGCAGAGGGAGAGCTCTGCTCACTAATATAAAATACATACCCCAGAGGCACAACCTGTGACTTACCTCCTCTGGCCACATCCACTGCCTACCATACAATTAATCCGTTCGTGCTGCATAAGAACATGCTGATTAGGCTAAGGCTCTTGTAACCCAATCAATTCACCGCTGATCTTTCTTGCATTGTTGCACACATGAGATGTTTGGGAATTCCTCATGTTTAAACCATAACTGCAGGGGGAAGGAAGATGACAAGCTGAAGGGAGGCAGCATTTCCTGTGGATCCTGGTCTGGCTGGGAAAATCCCAGTTTATCTTCAATTTTCCAAGGTGCGTTCAGGGGAATTTATACATGAACTTCTAGTGCTAGTTTGTGAAGCTTTTCTAAGGAGCCGAGTCCTGGGAGTTTCGCGTGGAGAAAAATAAAAAAGGGGGGGGGGATTTTTTCCGTCCCACCAGGGACCCAGAAGGTTGCCTGTGCTAACCTCCTGCCGGCCCACATGCCATCAGTGAGCAGCTGACAAAGTGTGGAGAGGGAGAAAGGATTCTGTCTGACGTGAAAGGAATACGGGAGTTCGGCTGTGTTTACTTTATGCTGGTGGAGCCACCATCAGCGAGCAGCCGTTAGAGCCAGGAGAGATAAAGGGATTTTATCCATCCCGCCAGGAACAGAAGTCGGCTTGGTTACATTCTGTGTGCGCGCAGCAGACCAGCCGCAAGGGTGGGACTGCAAGCGGCTTCTGCGACTGTGGCTCTGAACAGAGTCACCAACCCCATCACTGCTGTCATCCCGTGCCTACTTAAAACAGAGCACCAGCGAGCACATTTGCAGACATCCACCGAGCTCACACACCGCGAGGGGCGAGAGCTGTGCCGGGAAGCAGCCAGCTGAGACTCCCAGTGGAACAGGCTACTCGGCGGGTTAGCTGGGCTGCCATTCGGAGCCCCAGGACACAGTTCCCCCTGGCTTTTTAAAGCAGCCTATGAAAATTGCATCATGAAAAGGCCACGGACTTCAGTCTGATCCAGGAAGAGAAGGCCTTGGTCAGGCCCAGACTCCACCCTTCTTAGGAGGTCTTCAGTTTGTGGAATAAAGGGGAGCAATTCCCTGCCCTGTCCACTCCCCTCAGCCAGAAGGATCACGTGACAAGTTAAAGGCTCTGAGTCTTCTGCCACAAGAGACAGTGTATGCATCTCCCAGCAGAGGGAGAATAGAAATCATCCACACTCCCCACTCATTAACTCTTCTGGCTTCAGCTCCCCTGGGAGGCTGGAAAACAACAGGGCTTGCCAGAACCAGTCCTCTCCAGTGGAATTCCCTCCTAGAAATCCCACGAGTCTGAGAATACCCTAGTCCTTTTTGTGAGATCACATAACCACAGACTGAGAGACATTCATATCAAAACCCAGAAGGACAGTAATCATCTCCTACCAAAGGTCACAGAGATGCTCTTACTGTCTATAGTTCCAAGTTTTCATTAAGAATTTTTTACTTTTTATCTGATTTTGCATACATATGTAAATTTTTTTCTTTTCTTTCTTTCTTGCCTTCTGTTTATCTCCTATACGTAATGGGTATTGACACCATAGCTGGAACAGTTTATCGGTTCATGGACATATAGAAATATTAGCTATTTTTAAAAAAAAAAATTTCCACACTCCTTTTTTATTTTTTATTTTTATTCTCCTTTTTATGTTCCTGTTTGTTTAAGTTTGTGTCTTTGTACGTTTGCTCATCTCCTCCTCCTTCCTGAACAGAGGGGTTCGGGTCAGCACAATTAGTATTGGAAGTATACTGTGCTTGACTTCCTTACTTTACCTGGTGTGCTTCTACCCTTTTGTGATCTCCCAAATCTCATTATTAATATCTCTTTTACCCCTCCTATATTTTACCACTTCTATTCCTGCTTCCCTTCCCTAGGGCCTGCTTTTTCTTTCCTTTTTTCCTTCTTATTTTTTTTTTTCTCTTTTTCAGGGATGAGGACTGAACTTGGGGCCTTGTGTGTGCTAGGCAAGTGCTCTGCCACTGAGCTTATTCCCCAACCCATATCTTTTATATTTTTTTCTTTTTCTTTCTTGTTCTTTCTCTCTTCAAATTAACCTCTTTGCCCCCTACTCTCTCAATTCCTAAACTTTATCCTGTTCCCTCTTTTCCTCACTCAAAGCCTCTAACCTACTGCCATCCCATTTTTATCTTTTCCTTATTCCTAATTGAATCACTGTATACATGCTAACACCTTCTAGCTCTTTATCCTATCTCAGGAGCTTCACACTACCTCCCTACCCCATGTCCATGGATTTCTAGATTGTACTTCCCCCCATCTTCTTAATCCCTGCCAACTGAAGTGAAGATCATTATTCAAAATGGGTATTTGCTGGTTATCTTAACATATTGTGACAGCTGTCATGGAAGAAAACTGCTTCTAAAGGTGCTAATCATAATTATTTCTGTTTTAGTTGAAACAGTTCAGTATATGTACCTATAGGCTCACATTTTTCATTGACTGGATTGGAAGCCAGTGAGCTATGCTTCCCAAGAAGCACCCTAGCCCAATGAAGCACAGGCATAAGAAGCTATAATAACCTTTAAAACAGTAACTAACATAGTCAGTCTTCAAGCCACATCCTCTGTATCTGAAAATGAGGAAAAGGGGTCATTACTCCAATCCTCACCCTCACAACACCCCATCCAAGGGCTCCATGGCAGGGGTTCTAGATGAAAACCAAGAAAAATATATCAACACTATGATCAGTAACTCAATCAAGAAGTTGAAAGAAGAATTAAGGAATGAAATCAGAGAGCAGTTTCAGGTGATGAGAGACAACTTTCAAAAGGAAATAAAGGAACAATTATATGAAATAAAAAAACCATATTTATAAAGAGTTAGACATCCTGAAGAGAGATGTAGCAAGCTATCAGAATTGAAAAATACTGTCAACCAAATCAAATCCTCACTAGAAGATACTAACACTAGAGTAAACGCAACAGAAAATAGAACCTCAGTCCTCGAAGAACAAACATCAGATAATGAAGACAGGTTGAGCAATATTGAGTTCAAGGAGGACAGACAAGAAAAGAAACTTATCGTGCATGACCAGAACTTCCAAGTAATATTTGATGAGATGAGAAGAAACAACCTGAGAGTATTTGGACTGTAAGAAAACATAGAACAACAAACAAGAGGCATTAAGAACATATTGAATGAAATAATCAGGGAAACCTTTCCTCATATCAGGATTGATCCAGATTACCATACCAAAGACACCTTTAGAACACCAAACAGACCTAACCAAATGAGAAGTTCACCAAGACATATCACTATATAAAATGATTAACAGAGAAACTAAAGAAAAAATTCTGAAAGCAGCAAGGGAGAAGTCCCAAGTCACATTCAGAGGCAGACCAATTAAAATCATTATGGATTTTTCAGACCAGATGATGAAGGCCAGAAGAGCTTGGAACAATATTTTTCAAGTCCTGAAAGAGAACAATTTCCAGCCAAAATTAATATACCCTGTAAAACTCAGCTTTAAATGTGACAGAGAAATTAAATACTTCAATGATGAATTCAAGCTAGCAAGATACATGAGCACAAATCCTGCATTACAGAATATTCTCAAGGACATTCTTCATTCAGAAGGACATGCTAATAATTCTCTAAACCCCTAAACAAGAGAGTGTCTACGATCACAATACCCTCCAATAGAAACCCAAGATGGTGCAAAACACAGCAACAAACACAAAGTCTGGGACTCAGATTCCCATATCTATCTTAACTCTGAATGTGCATGGTCTCAATGCCCCAACTAAAAGACACAGATTGGCTTCCTGGATTAAAAAACAAAATCCAACAATATGTTGTCTGCAAGAGACACACCTCACACTCAAAAATAGACACAGACAGAAGGTGAAAGGTTGGCAAAATATCTACCAGGTCTGTAGCCCAAGAAAGCAAGCTGGCATCGTGATCCTAATATCTGATAAAGTTAACTTTGATCCAAAACTACTTAGAAAGGACAAAGATGGACACTACATCATACTAAAAGGCACAATTCACCAAGAAGACTTAACGATAATTAACATTTATGCTCCCAATCTCAATTCCCCCAAATACATGGAAAAAATGCTCAAGGACATTAAACCCCTCATAGATCTTAACACAATGATACTGGAGGACTTCAATTCACCATTATCAACATTGGACACATCATCAAAACAAAAAATCAACAAAGATATCTCCAATCTGAATTTCTCTATTAACCAATTGGGCTTAACAGACATCTAAGAATATTTCATCCTAAATTGGCTGAATATGCCTTCTTCTCAGCAGCTCAGGGATCCTTCTCAAAAATAGACTACATCCTAGTCCACAGAGCTAACCTTAACAAATTCAAAAAAGTTGATATAGTCCCATGTATCCTGTCAGATTACAATGCCATGATCTTAGCAATCAACAACAACAAAAACAACAGAAGGTACTCTAATACTTAGAAACTGAATAATACTCTCCTAAATGAAGAATGGATAAAAGACCAAATGAGATCAGAAATCAAGAAATTCTTGGAAATGAATGAGAATGATGAAATGACATATCGAAATCTCTGGGATAGTATGAAAGCATTCTTAAGAGGTAAATTTATAGCACTGAGTGCATACATCAAAAATCTGGAAAGAGCCCAAATAAATAGTCTTATGCTCCAACTCAAACTCCTACAAAAAGAGGAACAATCCAGTCCCAAAGCTAACAGAAGACAGGAAATAACTAAAATCAGAGCTGAAATCAATGAAATTGAGAACAACCACAATAGCAACAAAAACAACAAAACAATACAAAGCATCAACAAAACAAACAGTTGGTTCTTTGAAAAAATAAATAAGATTGATAGACCCCTTGCCAACTTCACCAAAAAGAAGATTGAAATGAAGCAAATCAATAAAATCAAAGACAAAAATGGAGACATCACCACAGACTCAACCAAAATCCAGGAGATTATCTGATCTTGTTTTGAAAATGTATACTCTGCCAAGTTTGATAATCTGAAAGATATGGAAAGATACTTAGCCACATATGACATCCCCAAATTAACACCAGAAGACATTGAAAATCTAAACCAACCTATCTCAGGTTCTGAAATCAAAGCAGCATTCAAAGGCCTTCCAAAAAAGAAAAGTCCTGGACTTGATGGATTCACGGCAGAATTCTACCAAACATTCTCAGAAGAATTATCACCGATCCTCTACAAGTTTTTGATGAAATTGACAGGGTCAGAGCACTACCAAACACTTTTTATGAAGCAAATGTAACTCTCATACCAAAATCTAAGAAAGACTCATCAAGAAAAGAAAACTGTAGACCAATTTCCCTGATGAACATAGATGAAAAAATCCTTAATAAAATTCTAGCTAATCGGATCCAAAAGTGCCTTAAACAGATAATACATCATGATCAAGTGGGCTTCATTCCTGGAAAACAGGGCTGGTTCAACATTCTCAAACCAATAAATGTAATTCACCACTTAAATAGAATTAAAAATAAAAATCATATAATCATCTCAATCAATGCAGAAAAGGCTTTTGATAAAATTCAGCATCCTTTTATGCTCAAAACCCTGGAGAGGATAGGGATCAAGGGAAGATATTTTAACTATGTAAGATCCATTTACAACAGACCCACAGCAAACATTACACTCAACGGCGAAAGACTGAAAGCATTTCCTCTTAATTCAGGAATGAGACAAGGCTGTCCACTTTCACCACTATTATTCAATATAGAACTTGAAACTCTTGCCAGAGCCATCAGACAAGAGAAGGAAATCAAAGGAATTCGATAAGAAAGGAAGAAGTAAAGTTGTCTCTATTTGCTGATGACATGATCCTCTACCAAGAAAATCCTGTAAGCTCAACCAGGAGACTTCCGGAGCTTATAAATGACTTCAGCAAAGTGGCTGGTTATAAGATTAACACCAATAAATCATTAGTTTTCCTATATTCCAGCAATAAGGACACTGAAGAAGAAATTAGGAAGTCTGTCCCTTTCACCATCTCCTCCAAGAAAATAAAATCCTTGGGCATAAATCTTCAAAAGGATGTTGAGGACTTATACAACGAAAATTAGCAAACTTTAAAAAAAGAAATTATAGAAGATCTGAGTAGATGGAAAAACATTCCTTGTTCATGGTTAGGTAGATCAATATCATCAAAATGGCCATTTTACCCAAAGCCCTATACAGATTTAATGCAATCCCTATCAAGATATCAACGTCATTCTTCATGGATATAGAAAAAGCAATACTCAAATTTGTATGAAATAATGGAAGACCCAGAATAGCCAAAGCATTACTCAGCAAGAAGAAGGAGGCAGGAGGCATCTCAATTCCTGACCTGAAATTAAGCTACAAGGCTATAGTGACAAAAACAGCATGGTATTGGTACCAAAACAGAATGGAAGACCAATGGAATAGAATAGAGGATTCTGATATGAACCCTCACATCTTTTATCTATCTGATATTTGATAAAGGGGGCAAAAGCGTAGTGTGGAAGAATGATAGCCTATTCAACAAATGGTGTTGGATGAATTGGAAAGCCATATGTAGACAACTGAAATTGGACCCTTACCTTTCATCCTGCACAAAAATTAAATGAAAATGGTTCAAGGATCTGGATATTAAACCAGCAACCCTACAATTGCTTGAAAAAGAAGTAGGATCGACATTACACAACATAGGGGTTGGGACAGCCTTCCTTAACAGGACTCTCATGACACAAGTGGTAAAATCAAGAATAAATTCATGGGATGCAACTAAACTAAAAAGCTTTTTACACAGCTAAAGATTTAGTTAAGAGTCTCAAGAGAGAACCTACAGAATGGGAGAAAATTTTTGCCTACTACACCTTGGACAGAGGGCTAATATCCAGAATACACAAAGAATTAAAAAAACTAAATACTAAAATCACAAATAGTCCAATTAATAAATGGGCTATGGAATTAAAAAGAAGCTTCTCAATGGAGGAAGTCCAAAAAGCCTATAAACATATGAGAAAATGCTCTACATCACTAGCAATAAGAGAAATGCAAATCAAAACTTCACTGAGATTATACTTCACTCCGGTCAGAGTGGCAAAAATGAAGAATACAAACAATGACAGATGCTGGAGAGGATATGGGAAAAGAGGAACACTGTTACATTGCTGGTGACACTGCAAACTGGTACAGCTACTCTGGAAAGCTGTGTGGAGACTCCTCAAAATATTAGGGATGGAACCACCATTTGATACCACTCCTGGGTATCTTCCCAAAAGAGCTAAAATTGGCTTACTATAGAGATACAGCTTCATCAATGTTTATAGTAGCTCAATTTACTATAGCTAAATTATGGAACCAATCCAGATGCCTCTCACTCGACTAGTGGGTTCAAAAACTTTGGTACATGTATACGATGGAATACTACACAGCTATTAGTGGAAATGATTATAACATTTTCAGCCAAATGGATGGAGATGGAAAAATTTTTGCTAAGTGAAATATCCCAAACTCAGAGACTCAAGGGCTGAATGTTTTCTCTCATTTGTGGAAGGTAGAATACAAGTAGAAACAGTATGATAGATGGCAAAACCTAACAATTATGTCAACATGTATGATTTTTTTACATGCTCATGGGGAACATTGCCTAGTTTCCTGAGGGACATAGGAAGGGGGGCAGGGAGGAGGGATGGGAATAGGAAGGACATGAAAAGACCAGAGAGAGGTAGTATGGGGGAATCTAATCAGAGGGGAATCTCCGACCTCCAGGAGAATTCCAATTAATTTGGGGCTTAAATAGGGGATAACATGGAACCATGGGGAACCCAAGTGGGGAAACCATGGTCTGGCATCAATCTTGGCTTTTTCTGTCATTACACTTTTGTTCTTGATTGTTCGACGATGAATCCCTCCTAATTGTAAGACCATTTTTATTGAATAAAAAAATTTTAAAAAGTACTGTCTTGACTGAAGAATGGATCAAAGGCAAAATAAGAACAGAAATCAAGAATTTTAAAAAATGAATTAGAACAGGGCTGGAGTGGTGGCTTAACGGTTATGGCACTTGCCTGTCATGTGCGAGTACTTTGGTTCAGACCCCAGCAACAGGTACACAAAGAAGTGTCAGAACAACAAAAGCCACATGAAAAACTAAATAAAAGTGATTCTCTCTCTCTCTCTCATGTTCCTCTCTCTCTTTAAAAAAATGAATTAGAACAAAGACAACATATCATGATCTCTGGAACAGTATGAAAGTACTTTTAAGAGGAAAATTTATAGTATTGAGTGCCTACATTAAAAAATTAGAGAGATCCTGAGTAAGTAAACTTATGTACCACTTAAAATCCTTAGAAAAATAACAACAACCCCAAATCAGTTTAAGACAGGAAATACTTTAGATAAGAGCTGAAATCAATGAAATTGAGAATAGAAAACGAATACAAAGAATCAATGAAACAAAGAGTTGGTTCTTTGAAAAGATAATTCAAATCAACAAACCCTTAGCCAACTTAATCCAAAGCAAGAGTAAGATGAATTAAATCAACAAAATCAGAGATGAAAATGGAGGTATCACCACAGATCCCACTGAAATCCAGAGAATTATCAGAACCTAATTTGAAAATTTGTACTCCAATAAACTGGAAAGTCTGGAAGACAAGGACAAATTTCTAGCCATCTATGATTTGCCCATACTGAATCAGGAAAGTGTAAATGTCTTAAAGAGACCAATATCAAGCAATACAATTGAAAGAGCAATTAAAAACCTTCCAAAAAAAGAAAAGTCCAGGACTTGACGGATTCTCAGCCAAGTTCTACCAGACCTTTGCAGAAGAACTAGTACCACTCTCTCTTAAGTTATTCTGTGAAATTGGGAGGGAAGAAACACTTTCAAATACTTTTTATGAGGCAAGCATAACTTTGATAACAAAACCTGACAAAGACACTTCAAGCAAAGAAAATGACAGACCAATATCCCTGATGAACACAGATGCTAAATTCCTTAATAAAATTTTAGGAAACAGCATTAAAATACACATCAAAAATATATTACACCATGATCAAGTGGATTTTATTCCAGGGATATAAGGTTGGTTCAACAAATGCAACTCAATAAATGTGATTCATCGGTTAAACAGAATTAAGGACAAAAATCACATCTCAATAGATGCAGAAAAGGATTCTGATAAAATCCAACACCTATTCATGTTAAAAATTCTGTGGAGGCCATTTATGCCAAACCCAAAGTCAACATCATACTAAATGGAGAAAAACTGAAACCATTTTCACTAAATTCAGGAATAAGGTAAGTCTGTCCCCTAGTGATGACTCCTATTGAATATAGCCCTCAAAACATTAGCCAGAGTAATCAGGCAAGAAAACAAAATCAAAGGGATACAAACAGGAAAAGAAGAAGTCAAACTATTGTGAAGGTAGACAATCAGAGTAGTTAGAATGTTTGTGTCAATCAAGGGAAAACCAGTTTTTTTTTTTCTTTTAAGAAGATTAGTTTGGCATTCCCAATGCTAGTAAGGAGGGTTTGGCAAGGTGGGTCCAGATGCAGATATTCCCTTCTGCTAGGCAACATTCTTTCTATTGATGCCTAAGGCGCAAACCAAAGACTTGACCCAACCAGAATTTCCCACACGTTTGTCCTAGGTTTGGGAAAAGAGAGGGGATAACCAATTGAAGGGAAAACATCCTATAAAAAGGGCAAACCTAACTCCCTATTTGGCTCTGTCCCTTTCTCTCACTCTGGGGGAAGTCTGCTCTTTTCCTTATGCGTTGCTTTCTATTATTTTCTTAAAATAAAATCTGTCAACTTTGCTTGGCTCAGTGACCCTTGGTTTCATTCTTTGTCTCTAGGGGACACAAGGGGGATACTTCCACCAAAGTGCATCACTATCTCTGCTTGCTGATGATATGATTCTATGTCCAGAAGATCCAAAAAACTGAACCAGATTACTTGTAGAACTTATAAAAAAATTTAGTAAGGTTGCAGGATAAAAGATCAACAGCCATAAATCAATAGCTTTCCTATGTTCCAACAGTGAATCAGCCAAGGAAGAAATCAGGAGAGCTATCCCATTCACAAAAACCTGAAAAGAAATACTTAGAAATTAATCTAACGAAGGCAGTAAAAGTGCTCTAAACAAAAACTATAGAACACTAAAGAAAGAAATTGAAGAAGTGCTTAGCAGATGGAAAGACATTCCATGTTCTTGGATAGGCAGAATTAATATTTTCAAAATAGCCATATTACCAAACATGCTATAAAAATTTAATGCAATCCCCATCAAAATACCAATGACATTCTTCACAGAATTAGAAAATAGAATTCTTAAATTTATTTGTAAAATTAAGAGACCCAGAATAAACAAAATTATACTAAGTGATAAAAGCGAAGCAGGAGTCATCATAATACCTGATCTGAAATTATACTATGGAGCTGCAGTAACAGAAATAGCATGGTATTGGTATCAAAATAGACATGAAGACCAATGGAATATAACAGAAAACACAAATCTACAAACATATAACCTTCATATATTTGACAAGAAGGAATAATATATCTTGGAGAAAGGACAGTCTTCTCAACAAATGGTGCTGGGACAACTGGATAGCTATATGCATAAAACTGAAATTAGATCTTATTTACGTACCACCCTACACAAAAATAAAATCAAAATGGATCAAAGACTTAGGAATCTTACAAATGCTAGAAGAAAATATAGGGTCAACACATCATCATATAGCAGCTGGCATTGACTTCCTTAACAAGACCCCCAAAGTTCAAGAAATAAAACAAAGAATCATTAAATGAGAAAACTACAAAGCTTTTGCACAGCTAAGGAAATGATTAAAACTGGGAAGAGAGAGTCTACTGAATGGAAGAAAATCTTACCCAGCTACCACTCTGATAGGGGACTAATATCCAGAATATACTAAAAACTAAAAAATCTTATCACCAAAAGAAAAAAAAACAAACAACCCAATCAACAAATGGACAGAAAAACTGAACAGAAAATTCTCACTGGAAGAATAAAAGGCCAAAAATATATGAAAAAAATGTACATCTCCAGAAATAAGGGAAATGCAACCAAAATTACATTAAGATTTCTTTATACTTCAGTCAGAATGGCAAAGATCCAGAAAATGAACAATAATAAACGTTGGCAAGGTTGTGGGGCAAATGGAACATATGTACATTGCTAGTGGAACTGCAGACTAACACAACCACTCTGGAAAGCAGTATGAAGATTCCTCACAACTAGGGACCAAACCATCATAAGACACAGACATGCTACTCCTGGGGGTCTTTCCAAAATCAGCTTATAGCAGTGAGACAGAAGCATCAATGTTTAAAGCAGCACAATTCACAATCGCAAAATTATGGAATCAACCCAGATGCCCATCACTAGATGAGTGGATTAAGAAATTGTGGTATATACATACAATGGAGTTCTATTTAACTATTAGAAAGAATGAAATTATAGCATTTTCAGATAAATGGATGGAAACACAGAATATTGTGCCAAGTAAAATTACCCAAAACTTATAAGTTGACTTTTCTCTCATTTGTGGAAGCTAGAGTAAATTAAAGGAAAGGGGGAGGGAAGTATAAGATTTCATAAAGAACCATTCAACTACAAATTAATAGAACTAAAGGAAGTCTAGTAGAGAAGAAGGAGAAGTGGAGAGAGGAAGAAGGACAAGAGTAAAGAAACTAAGGGTTAAGAAGCAGAGAAAAAAAGTGTATTTTAAACCTCTATGGTACTAAGTAATTCCCACATGATCAATAAACATGGGAACATAAAAAATCATTTAAAATTCAAAGTGAGATCAGCAGAAGAAAGGGACCAGGGGACAGGAGTAGAGAGGCAGTAGTGCTTGGGTGGGACAATAGCCAAATTATATTGTGTACATTTATGAATATGTAACAACAAATCCCATCATTATACATAATGTTAATGAAGCAATAAAAATGTGAAGAAAAGAAAACTGCCCACGTAGACTCTAGTTACTGTCAAGGTTATATTTGTAAAGTGCTTAATGTGGTGCTTGGTCCAGGGGGGTACCTTATTAATAAATTAAATTCTGTCTTCAACACATCTTTAATATCTGTTATTTTCCTTTGATTTCTCCAGCCTTGGTGAGATCCTCTTCATCCTCATGGGCTTATTCTAGGAGTCTTCTAAGAGGCCGTGCTCTCTCCCAATATTTCCTGTATCCAAACCAGCCCTTTCTATTAGGCTAACAGTAAACTTTCTAATCTAAAATTCAAATTATCTTATTCCCTGCTGTAATATAGCCAAAGATTCCTTTTATAGACTCAACATCCTGAATATCTAGTTAAAACAAGAATTCCTGGGTTCTTTATTAAAATACTTTCGTTCATTAGCTTTATAAGAAATAACTTTCCATATCCCTCTACTCCCTCAAGCAAATTGCTTGAATTATTTATTTTATTTTATTTATATTTTTTAAGAGAGAAGGACAGTGAGAGAGAGAGAGAGAGAGAGAGAGAGAGTATCAACTTTTATTGAGTTTTACACATGGCTTTCATTGCTCTGACACTTAGTTGTGTATGTGGTGCTGGGATTTGAACCTGTGTTCTTGCGCATGCTGTGCAAGTGCCATAATGGCCGAGATACCGCGCCAGCCCCTAAATTATTTATTTTAATTTCCTCATCTTTAAAATTGAGGAAAAGGGGAAGGCAGGGAGGAGAGGAGAGGGAGGGAGGATACAGAGGGATCTAGGGAGACAATCAACAATGTAGCATACTCTCTACCCCCCCTGAGAATTCAAATAATACTTATGCAATCATTTAATTCTGGAAAATTCACAATCTAAACACTTATACCACTTGTAGGGGCAATACAGAAAAATCAAGAGACTGGGGTGTGGGCAATGTGGGGGCAATTCTGGTTTAGGAACAAATGCATAACATATTATTAGTTTATATGCTTTTATGATTGTACAATAACTTAACTCCTTAATAAAAAAAATTTTAAAAACTTCTTCCTTTTGCCCATTTTCTGGATATATATATATATATACTCTATGTCAACAGAGCCATTATGGCCATTTTTATATAGCTACTTTCTTGAGCAAAAATCATACCATAATTCTAAATAAAGGTCAAATGTACCAGTGCCTCTCCAGGGAAAAATAATAAAATTGAGGAGAATATTACCAATCTCATAGAGTTGTAGAGTTGTAGTCAGGCTTCAGTGTATTAATCCATATAAATTTCTTGGAACTGTGTCTGTCTATCGTGAAGGAAATGTTAAGTATATTATCAGTAGTACCAATGCTGCACAAATTCAGCACTAGGTCAAGTATACTTAAAATATTTAATATGTCTATCAAAGAACAGTTTTTGCTGGTTTTCACTTGACAAATGGCCAGTGAAAAAATGCATTTTAACATTATCACTAAATCACTAACTATACTGCTTGGTTTAACCAGGTTTTTGTTGTAGCAGAGGTTTATTGATTTATCTTCTAGTGTTGGCTCTCCTTCTCCTCCTTCTCCTCTTTTTTTTCATGCCAGGGATTTAACCCAGGGATGCTCAACCATGATTCACATCACCAGCCCATTTTATTTTTATTTTGAGAAAGGATCTTGGTAAGTTTTTGAGGCTGGCTTTAAACTTGCCATCCCCTGCCTCAGCCTTCTGAGCTGCTGGAATTACAGGTGTTTGCCACTGCACCCAGTTGTGGTCTTCTTGGAGACCATAATAAATAATAGACTGCTCACTTTGAATAGTAGCACTTAAGATGATTTTGGTATAGATGATCTTTGGCACCATTTTTTTTTTGACAAATACTAGCTTACGGTATAAGTTGTGCACTGCTTGATATGACACCTCCATCTGTCATTGTACTTTTATTTTACTTGCTGTCCAACATTTTCCCTTTTCATTTTTCCTTTATTCTTCAGTATTTTAAAGCAATAAAAAGTCTAGAGATTATGAGCAGGAATGAAAGAGCTCATCTAACATGCAGGTGTGGATTGTTCGATTCCCGAATTTTAAGTTAGAATTGACCAATACAGCTGACCAAGCTTGAAGATTTGAACATGATAGTTAAGGAACGAATGTTTGGAAAGAAATGTGGGCAGCCTTGTGATGTAGAAGTTGGAGACTTTAAAGTGGGTGCGCAGAAACAGATGAATTATAGAGTCTAGGTTTCAGAGCTGGCAGGCAGTTTAATTCCTGAGAAAGATTGCCTGCCTCAGCCCAAATCTTACACAGTTTTCTTGATGGACTTTTTATTGAGTGTATTATATTATTTAAGTTCTAGAGATTCTGTTTTAGTTGGTCTGGGTTGGAACAATATATTTAAAAAGCACTCCAGATGATTTCAATGAGCACCATGCTCAGGAACTGCAATGGTTTGGATAAGTGTCCCTTAAGGTCCATGTGTTTGTTAGAGGTTTGTTCCCGTCCCCAGCCTGTGGTGCTGTTGGGAGGTGGTGGGACCTTAAAGATGTGGGCCTCATGGGGGGGTCTTTAGGTCATTGGGAGAATGTCTGCAAAGGGGACTGTGGGACCCTTGCCCCTTCCTTTTCCTTTTTAGCTTCTAACCATGAGGTGAGCAGATTTTGCTCCACCATGCACTTCCGCCATAATGTACTGTCTCACCACGAACTCAAAAGCAACACACCAAGCCAGTCATGGGCCAACACCTCCAGAGAAGCCAAAATAAATTTTTGTCTTCTTAAGTTGATTATTGCAAGTATTTGGTACAATCATGGAAAGCTGACTAACACAAGAACAGTCACCAGATCTCTCATTAGATCAATGTGTCCTTTTTCTAAAGGAGGTATTATCATCTCAGGTCAAGACTCTTCATTGTCTGGTTGGTCAATGGGAAGTTTGTACTTGACCGTGGCATTGCATTACCACATCAGTTATGGTAAACGGTGTCAGAGAATGAAACCCCAGCCCACCTCATGCCAGCCACACACACACTTCCAGAAGGTTAGTGCCGGAGCTGCTTTGCCATCATGTGAACTTACCCCTTTGTCACAGTCCATGGTCTCACTGAAGCAGGACTAATGAGAATCTTCCCCTGAGTCTTTGAGAACACAAATTTATCTCGTTATATTTTCTTTAAATCCTAGTTTTCCTGCTTTCTACTGTGAAATAGAGAATAAAGAGGAATGCACAAGGAAACTGAAAATATGAGTTAGGAGGACATTCCTGGTCATATAAAGTATTTTAGAGGATTCTGACATGTCTGATCTCATGGATCAGAAACAAAGATGTTAGAATACCTTTAGCATTAGTAGGGGTGATTGTGGTCTTTCGCTTTGTAAAATGATTAGTAATTAATCTGAAAATTCTCCAGGTTCTGGAGATCCTCAATCTACCCTGGGTAATGATATCTGAAGTACAGCATATGTGGTAGACAGAGTCACGATTCTCCAAAGATCTCCTGCCCAAATCTCCACATATTACCTTACGTGGCCAAAGGGACTTCATTGATGTGACTGAGGTAAGGTTCCGAATTAGGAAGATTATCCTGGATTATATAGGTGGATTGTGTAATCACACAGGTCCTTAGAGTGGAAAGTGAGAATAGAAAAGAGCCTACGAGGAGGAGAGAGAGATGATAGAAGCAAAGGTTGAAATAATGTGATTGCTGGCTTTGAAATGAAGAAAGGGGCCCTTGAGCCAAAAAATACAGGTGGCTTCTAGAAGCTGGAAATGGCAGGGCATGGGACTGTCCCGTGACCTTCAGAAGGAACAGTCTTTTTGGCGTCTTGCTTTTAGCTAGTGAGATCCATTTTTAGCGGCCGTATTCCACCTTCTGAACCAAAAAACAATAAAGGTGTGTTGGTTTAAGCCATTAAGTTTGTGCTAATTTGTTACAAGAGCAATAAAAAACAAATGAACCTGGTAAAAACAAAGGCATGCTTAGAAAATTCTTGGTGCTTGTCAGTGGTCCATCTTATGGTGCCAAAGCACGGTTTCCAAAGTGACCCAGAAAATACTAGCCTCAGTTACCCTCCACTTGGCTGCCCATAGTTTCACGAAAGCATGTTCCATGGCTGTTGATTTTGGTGCCCTTTCTTGTCACAAGGTCTCAGGCTCAGAGTCAGCCCTCCTACTTTGTTTCTACTCAGTTACTCTCTTTGAGAAGGGAGGCAAGAAATGTAGTCCTCCAAAGACCAAAGGCATTTTTTATAACTAAGAGCAAAATGTCACAACAATATGGAACATGCGATTCCTAGCTGTGAATTAAATGGGTCTATTGATCAGAGGAAGAAGGTAGCAGCCCACAAAGAAAATTCGCCCCCACAGGTCCATTTTTTTTCTTTTTTTTTTTTTTAAGAAAGAGGGACAGTGAGAGAGAGAGAGAGAGAGAGACAGAATCAATTTTATTTAGTTTTGCATGTGGCCTTCATTGCTCCGAGACCCTGTTGTATATGTGGTGGTAGGGTTCGAACTCATGTACTTGTGCATGCTGGGCAAACGCAAAAACCACAGAGCCACCTCTTCAGCCCCACAGCTCCACTCTCAGCCTCTGTCTGCTCGGCTTCCATAACTAGAAGCTGTGATGGTCAATGTTCAGTATTGTGTGGTCAGTTGTGATCGGCCCAACAGTGCAGGCAGGTAAAGAACACAAAACAATTCTGTTCATAGTTTAATGGAATCCTGTTTGTAAAGGACTTTTTTTTTTGTACTTTTTCCTCAATCTGCTCTCTTGTATGCTTTTAAATTCATAAGAGCAAACATCTTGTCCAATGAATGTCTTTAAAGGGTTACCAATTCTACTCAGATTCACCATCTCTCTCTTTCCCTTTCTCTCTCTCTCACACATGCACCATATATATGTGTATATTCATACACTCACATATATTCATACATATAGCTTCTATCTGTGCATTGTCTTTCTATATATAGATATATGCATATGTATATATTAGATGTTTTCTCTGAGCCACTTGAGAGAAGGAGGTAGACATTATATCCACCCAGTTTCTTGGGTACCTATTACTGTTTAAATAATTACACAAACAAATGTTTTGAGAAACAAGCTGTGGTTATGTCTTGCAGTAATTTTTCAGAGTGAAAATGAGTACATGTTAAAATATGCCCTGTATTCTGGGTAAAGTCACTATGCTCTTGTGATTCTTGTTCCTTACTCTGAGATGAAAAGAAACTATTTTACTTCTGAATAGCTCCCTTGCAGATGAATAGTGATGCACAGAAATGGAATTATGTGGTTTGCAGCATGTGGCTTAACATAAAATTGGATACTACTTTGGGTTGTTAGCTATGGTTTTTATCTAAGTATGACATTTCATCGATGTTATGGTGCAAAACTTATTTTTAAATACTTGGTAATTTACAGAAAAATCTCAAAAATAATATAAGGAATTCCTACAGATGCTACACCCAGATTTGCCAGTCCTCTCTGTGCCCCCACTCACACACACACTTGTGTGTACACATTGTGTTTGTGGATGTATATGTGTATATACAAATATATATATAATTTCTAATTATATTTTCTTACACATGCTTTCTCTCTATTATTAATAATTTTTTTCCTGAATCACTTGCAAGGAAGAGAAGGACGTTATAACATTTTTTATTCTTTTTTTCCCTAAGGAGAGAGAGAGAGAGTTAATTTTTATTTTTCATCTGGTTTTTGTTTTCTGTGGTGCTGGGGATCAAACCCAGGTCTTTGTGCTTGCCAGGTCAGTGGTTTACTGCTGAGTCATCTTTCTAGTCCTAGCTTTTTATTCTTATAAATTTTGTTGTGTCTGTCTTGAGAATAGAGATATTCTCTCGAACAATTATTCTATTTAAAAATCACAATGTAACAAACAAATGCACACTTAATAATGTAAAACAACAGTCACTTTCTATCATTTATGGATTCTGTGGATCAGGAATTAGGAATAAGAATGGTTGAAATGACTTGTCTGCTCATGCTGTTGGGGATTTTGAATGGGAGGACTCAAAACTTAGAAGGTTTCAAACACATGAATCTGGAAACATCTGAGATTCCTTCATTTACATTCCTGGTGTGTGGGGTGGCATTTCTCAAAACCTGGGCTGGGTGCTGACTGTTGGTGGCTTCTTCATAAGTTTTTGATTTGTTCATTGTGAGGACCTCAGGGTCATTGGGCCTCTACATGGCATTTCAGGACACCAAGAGCAAGTGTTTCTGTGAGCAAGGTGAAAACTTCAAACTCTTTTTGGATAATCTCTGAAGTCACACAGTCTTTTGCCAGGCTATACTAGAAAGCAGATATTAGTACCTACATCTCAGTCATAAAAGTGCCAAATAGTTTACAGTCATCAGTGTAACCACTACAATAAGCACAGTACAAATATAAAATCAATCATTTAAACATAAATACAGTACAGTCAGCTCTAGACCTTGAGTTAGACTGGCCGTGATTGAATCCTATCTTTGCCTTTTATAAGATATATGCCATTTGGCATATATCTTCAGTTTCTGATCTGCAGTTTACTCATTTCCAAATGAATCCCGTAACAGTATGTCTCTCAGAGATGATGTCAGGGCAAAGTAAAATAATTATATGATGAGTCTGGCAACTATTAGTGACTTACTAACCTTTCGGTCTATCTCCTCATAGAATGAAACACGATGCTGAGTGCTCAGTGAGGATGTAACTAATTATACCTTATTTGGGAAATTTAGAAGCGAGTGCCTTCTAAGAAATAATGAAGCAATTTATTGTAAATTTATATATTTGACCTATAAGGTTTACATTTCTGAAGATTGATTCATTTTTCTTTTCTTAGATGCAAGATAAGTATCTTCAACTCAGTGGGGGGAAATCCTTATTTTTATGCAAGTTATAGCTATTTTAAGAGCAAAACTTGTGCTGTTAATCTATCAGTATTATGAAAACAAATGTTACCATAATTATTTCTCAATCAGAATACCTTTGGATACAAGTATCAGAAAATTCAACTCAAAAGTAGTTTAATACAGATAATTTATTTTCAGTTATAAGACCAGAAGCCTGGGAAGTCTAGAGTTGGTTAATTCAGTAACTCAATGATATCATCAAAGGTCCAATTCTTTCTGTAACTGGCAGGAGTCCCATCCCTGTGTTGGCCTAGACCATGTACATTTCATGGTGGCAAGAGGCCTGGATCCATCTCAGAAATGAAAACATTCGGAAGAAGAGGTCATTTCTTCCTAGGAACTCTTTTTTTAAAAAATTTGTTTGACATAGTCTTACATATTGGAAGGAATCATTGTTACATATTCATGCATACACAGATATTGACAAAGTAAGTTAAGCCTGATCCTAGCCCAGGATTTTCTCCCCTTCATCCAACCCCTGATCTCACATCTCTGTAATACATCAATGCTATAGATAGAAATGAGTATATACATGTATACTAATTACTAAAATTTCTTAGTTTCTCTCCTTGCCTGAGTATAGTTTGGCTTCTCATGGGAGTTGAGTATACGCAGCTGTATTGATAATCACCCTTTTTTCTCCCTCCCTCTGTTCTTACCCAACCTTCATTATTATGGTTCCCCCAGTTTATGTGTAATTTCACCTTTGGTGATTTTATTAATTAAACATAGCTAACTTTATCCTATCTTAGGTTTTACTCTAGCTTCCACATATGACTTAAAACATTCAGTCCTTTAGTCTCTGTGTTTGGGATATTTCACTCAGAGTGATATTTTCCATTTCCATCAATTTAGCTGCAAAAGCCATGATATCATTCTTCCTAATATATGTTTATATGTGTGTATATATATACATATATATATATACACATACATACCACAGTTTTTTAATCCATTCATCCAGCGAGGGACATCTGGGTTGGTTCCATCTCAAAGAATGAGAAAGTCCTCAGAAGTCTCTGCCCCTCACCTCATTCTGCCAACTTACCTCCTGTGCAAATGTCAAATCACAAAGGGAAGATAATGGGGCCCTCTTGTTTGACTTAAGCGAATTGGAATTCACTTCTGATGTTTAGGATTGAGAAAGGGATTAGCCTTTCTTGAAGTTCTGACCTCTGGGAGTAATAGATTTTTGAAAGAATGGAGCAATAAATATTATCTGTTACAATACATACTAATTTGATTTTTAAGGTATAGCACAGCATTAGAAACTGGAATGTATATTTCCATCATTTTCAAGTTTCTGTAGTTCTTTAGAATGCAGTTTCGACAAGAAGTTCATGTGAAATGTAGTGGGAATAGTTTGGTAATCAAATATAAAGCAGATTCAATTAACTTTAAAATGCTCTTTAAAATAACATTTCTAAGATTCCATAAAATTAATCAAATATAATAGGATTTCTTAAGAGAGTGCTCACTATTTTGTATTTATGGGGTTTTTTTTGTGCTAGCGTGTAAATTGCATCTACAAGGATTTATTGTGTAGTTTTAACTTTAATTTTTTGTAACCAATTTCTCCTTGAAGTGACAGATGGAATTTAGAATGTATTTAAAAACTAAACACATAAAGTCTTTCTTCTAATTTTAATTTGCTTACCTATTTTTTCCCTCCCAAATGCACTGTGATATTAGTCCATGTTCAAAGAAATAGCAACTCCCATTTACTCAGTAATGTCCAGAGAAAAGCTAAAGTGTTCTGGAATGTGATTTGGGGAAGTTAAAGAGATTGGCTTCTAATGGCACATTTGTAACACTCACAGTTAATAACAGACAGGTGATGATATAACAAATAAATCATCTCCAAATTTTAGTGGCTTAAAGCAAGAAAGGTTTATTTATTCATTTCTTTATTTTTGCTCATTCCACATACCCACAAAAGTTCAAAGATGTGTTGGGGGCTCAGGGTCTCAGATTGATGGAGCCGCCACCATGTGAAATGTGCCGCAGGGATAGGGAGATTTTGGGTCAATCTTCATCCCAGCAATCACACATTTGCTCAAGAAGCAACATGGGTTTTTTTGCTCCCCTTTCATTTATCCAAGTTAGTTTCATTAATTACAACTCCCCAACCCCTGGGAGAGCCAGGAAGTGTGATCCTACCATGTCCCTGAGAGATAGATCTTCCCTGGGAGATGCACCAATAGCAGTGATCAGTATTTTTGATAGCTGTAGACATGTGCCAGTGTATACTAATACATTTTAACTGAAGGGGGAAATATTCCAAAACAGTTATTAGCTCTCATTTGTGATAAATAAAGTGGGAATGTTTCACTTAGGATATTGTACTGGAATCTGATGTTACTGCAAATAGTTTCACAAAGTATAACAAAAGCTGCTTGTCTCATGGCTTTGAACCATGATATGACTTTACTCTCATGTTAAGGGTCATGTTTTGACAAAATGGAATCTTTTTCTAAGTCTATGGTGTGCCTGCCTACTGGCGAAGAGGTGATGGGGATACAAAACAAGTAATTCTTGGGGGTCTATTTCCAACAACCCATTCTAATTTCCTCTGCCTTTTAAATTCATGACTCTTCTGTCCACATTGCTTTGTGATCATAGATTGTCATGTTTCTGAGACTTTGTTTTCAATTTCAAATATTGGGTCATCTCTATTTATTTGGTTTGAAAGATGTCCTATTCCAAAGGGAACTCAAAGGATTTATTGCTGTTTTTGATCAATAACAACATATGAAGTACTCATAATTCATTATTGGATATTTAGGGTTTGCCATTATATGATATTATAAATAATATTATGATGAACATCTTTCTGTATTAGTCTTTGTGAGTAAGATGTTTAGCATTCCACCTGTCCCCTGGAGAATGTGTTCATTAGCATGGTGAACAATCACATCTCGCCATCTTAGTGTGATATGGATTCTGAATATCCCAGCTATTTTTCTCACCTAAACACTCTAAATAAATCTGTGGGCTCCTTAACACATTAGGCTTCAATGACAATATTGGTGATAGTGGAAGTGTTATGTTACAGAAAATAAAGTGTGAAGTCCAGTGGCTCTTTTCTATTGGTGCTAATAATAATATTCAAATAATTGAATGCATATTTCACTGTAGGCTCTCTAGCAGTAGATGTGGGATGTCTATCATCTATCTATCCATCATGTATCATATATTTATCCATGTCTTTCTATCTATCTCTATCATCTATCATCTCTCTGCTTTTTTTCTTCACTCTAGACAAACTTCAGAGCAGATAGAGTGAGTTGGTATTTTATCCCAAGGCCAATGAATCTGGGGGACGTTTGTCTGAGCTTAACTAGCTATTAAGTATCTTCAGCTGTTATCAGACTTGATTAATTGTCTAGTTCTTGAGATTTCTTCCCTTAAGGCATTATTTGTACCTGTAGTTTTTAAGTTGCTGCTCACTGCCTTCTACTTTGTGTAACACTGGCTTCTGTACACCTTTAAAGTCTTTCCTTTATAAATGCCTCCCCAACCTTGCATGATTAGAGACCCAGCTCCTCAGCAGGTATTCAGAAAATGCTTGTGAATGAACAGATGATGTGTATGAGGCTCTCAAGTTTGCTGCAGACCCTCATGTGGGCAGGGGCAGACCAGGGAGGTTTGTGCTACACACACTACCAGTGTGTGTGTGCAAGTAGAACCATTTGTTCTTACCTACACAGAAGAGAAAATGTTTAAATGACCACTCATCCCAATTAAAAAGAATTACCTGCTGACTGGAGAAAATTTAGAACATAGACAAAAATATGAATAAGAAAATAAGAGTTCAAATTTTAGCCATAGATGTTGTTTTCCCAGATATTTCTTTCAAAAGCATTTGTGCACATAATTTTCACAGCTGAAGTCATATACAGTTTTGTAGTCTGGTTTTTAACTTCTTATGATGTCCCTTAAAATCTTTTTAAAAAGACCTTCTTAGTTATCTCATAGTTCCCCATTATACAAAGCATCTATAATTCATTATTGGATAGTTAGGATCTGTCATTGCTTGGTATTATAAATAATGTTGTGATGAACATCTTTCTGTATAAATCTGTAAGCATGACTTTCAATGCACCATCTGTGCCCTGGCACCCCTTGTTTGGTGACATGTACCTCTACTAACTGACATTGGACATGTGGAACTGGAGCTGTGCAGCCAGAGCTTGTCAAGAAGACAAATAGGGTAGCAGTGGCCTGTCTTACTCTCATAAAGCAGACTGGATAAAACTATAATTTTGCAGACTATTTGTTTGGCTAGAATCTGCTTGCCTCATTGATTCCACTGGTGATGTATTCTAAAAGAATGAAGGTGACCTTACCTTAGAGAAAGCCAGTCATTTGGAATCCAATTAATCAAGCTTCAGGGAAGTTTGGCATCCAACAGCAACCAGAAGTATCATGATCTGTCAGATTCTTGTTAGAATCTGATTAGAGTTCAGGAGGGGTTGTAGATTAGGTATAGCTTGTGGGTAGTCTGCTGCAAGCAACAGAAGAGCTCAACCGTCAAAACTGAGTAGTGCTGATTGTACAGGTTTTGCATGAAGAGAACAAACAAGAGTATATGTTCAAATTTAGTGGGTTTTACTGAAGATTGCCACAAACAGCAAACCTTAGTCAAGCTTGAGCATCGTTTCACCCAAGTACTGAAATTTTAAGCTAGTATCTTAGAATCAAGCTTGTGTCTGTTTCCAGGACATCTGAAACATATAGCCTATTCATATAGTTTTTTAAACTGAGGAGCTCATTTATTTTGGCAGTATGTTGCAGAGTCAACAAAAATTAAAATCTGCATTTTAAAAAAAGACCTGAATTGATGTTCAATTACTTAAGCTGCAAGCATGAATGCTTAGTATTCATCTCTTAACAGCTGAAGAGGAAAAAGCTTTTACCTTTGATCTAGAATTTATTTAATCTTCTAGGACAGAGTTGGAGATCCTAGGCCCAAATTCCTTGTATTTAATATGCTCCAGTTTTGTTCTGTTTCATGATGATAATTTTATCACTAGCTCTTAACACCTATTGTACTAAATTGCTATATTAATATTAATATCAGAGTGTGAAAAATTCAGCTGGTAAGTGGTATGCAAATTAGACTAATGCAAACTTTAATGGATTAGTGCACTCAAAAATTTCTTTGAGACAAAGGTAACTAGAATTGCAAAAAAAAAAACCCAACTAATATTAAGATGGAAGATTGCTACAAGTAAAAGAATAAAATGCTTCAAAGTAAGCGTGACTGTTTTAACAAATAATAAGGATATAATTGCTGGTATAACCCTTGGATTATACTATGGGTTATAAACAGGAATTTTCTCCCCCAGTTACAGTGTTGTGAGTTAAATTATGTCCCCCTAAAAGTATGCTGAAGTCCTTACCCCTGGTACCTGTGAATGGGAACTTCTTTAAAAACAGAGACTTGGCAGATGTAGGTTAAGACAAGGTCTCAGAGTGGGTTTAATCCAACCTGATCAATGTCCTTATAGGTCAATGGAATTTGGGCAGACATTCCGGGCAGAAGGATGATGAGGCTGTGGGAAGAAGGAGGCAAAAATCTCAAGCTAAAGAATGACAAGAACTGCTGACCTGCACCAGCAGCTGGAGGAATCAAGGAAGGATTCTCTCCACAGGCTTCAGAGGGAACATGGTTCTGACGATAACTTGATTTCATGTTTCTAGCATCCAGAAATAGGAGACAATAGATTTCTGTTGTTTTAAACCAACCAGTACTTTGTTGTTATGATAGTCCCAGCTTTCACTATGTTCTGCCAAATTCATTCTTCTCTCCCCTTAATTAAGTCTGGGATGAATCCCATAGATTTCTGGTCCATTTCTGAATTGAAAGTTGGCCCAGTTTAAGTCTCCAATCTCATAGCCAATGTTCATCTCATCTCCTTCCTTCACTCACATGCAGTGTTCACGTTAGATATCCTAGTCCTCCCTAAGTTCTTTTCTTCTTCTTGGAGAAAAGGAAAAAAGATGCTGAAAGTATTCCCTGAAGCCAGGTAACCAAAGTCCCAAAGGAATCATTTGTTGGGTGCAGGTGTTTTCCTTTCTGGTTGAGTGCAGTAGAATCTTAGAGCTGCTACAGGTGAGGAAGATCCTGGAGAAGTTTCTGGAAGGTTGTAAGCATTTTATGATTGATTGGATACAAGATGAGCTACATTTAATTGCAAGGTTTGTGGGAGTGTTGCCAAGTGGCTCTGGCTCATACCCTCCTTCCACATGGTGGGAATTCCAGGCAGTGGTAGAAGGAAGGTAGCTTCCACTCACGCTATCTTATCTTTTGGATGTGAGGTGTCCTTCAAAAGTTCATGAGTGAGACAATGCAAGAAGGCTTAGAGGCAAAATTATTGGGCTCTGACAGCCTGATCGAAATCAGTGCATTAATCTCCTCTTAGGGATTAACTAAGTGGTAACTGCAGACTAGTAGTGTATGGCTGGAGGATGTGGGTTTCCAGGGCTTTGGGTACATATTTGGTGAACTGAGTTTAGTTTCTCTCTGCTTCCTGGTGTGATGCCTCGAGTGGACTCCCTCCACCACACCTTTCCACCATGATGTTCTAACTTCACCTCGAGCCCTGTGGAATGGAGTCAGCCTTCTACAAACTGAGACCTCTGAAATTCTGAGCCACCAAATAAACTTTTCTTCCTCTAATTGTTCTTGTCAGGTCTTTTAGTCTCATCAGTGAAAAAGTTGACTAAAACACCCTTTTGGAAGGTTGGCTAAGGTTTTGAGATCAATTAATAACTCAGGTTCAGCTGTCTGATGGCTCCTTTCTGAACCAGGGGTTCCCAAAACATGTACCCCATGGTCATCAGCAGTACCATCTGTAAGGTTGTTAGAAATACCAGTTCTCATGTCCCACTCCAGACCTATTGATGAGAAACTGGGGGTGAGTCCCCTGCATCTATATTAACACACCCTCTAGGTGATTCTGAAGTATTTTAATATTTGAGAAATGCTGTTCTAATGACACCTTTCTTTACCAATTCAAAATGACACCCTGACTTTTCTAAGAAACAGGTGTTTAATCTGTATGAATGAGTAAAGAGATTTGACTTACTTTAAAAATTATTCCTTCAAAATTCTCTGACAATTTTCTTTGCATCAGATACTACACCTTGAAAGCTTTGTGATGCACTTTAGCTGAGGCAAAAAGAATCTTTTCTTTTTCCTCAAGAATGAAACTCCAGAAGTTTTTTTAACTACTTTAAACAAGGTGATTTCCACCTGAATCCAAGCATGCTTACAGGGACATTTACTGCTGTGGAATATTTCTTGAATAAGATGAGGTTTAATGATGGGACTCACCCTTCTCTGCTTTATTTCCTCCATAACACTGCTCAGCATCAAACACACTACATATTTTACATGCTTTTTTTATTTTTGGTATTTCTAAATCCATATGAATGTATGTTTTATATAAGGAAGGGCTTCTAGCTACATAATACTCTTTGCCCTAGACCTTGACCAGTAGTACTTGGCACATTGCTGTCACTCAGAAGTTATTTGCTGAATAAATTAGCTTTCGAGGATGTGTTTTACAGGTTCTGCAGATTTCAATGTTTATTGATTCATCAAGGAAAATTATTGTTTTTGTTATTTTAATTGAGGATGCTTTATATCACAGATTTCATAAGCTCCTCAGAAAACCAATTATTTTCATGCAATGTGAACAAGAGAATTTATTAGATGGGTGTGGAAGTATACCCTAGGAGTATACTATTGGGTAACATGGGCTGGAACCAGATAGGAGAGGCTCAAACAGGAGAACTGGGAAGAATTATCATATGAAATGAACACAAAACTATTTGTCAGTCACTTATGGCTATTCCAGTCTGCTCCTCATGCAACAATGTCTTTTTGTAGGGATTGCTTTTGGATATAAATCTGTTTGCTGGTAATTGTGCTAGGCCAAACACCTCCCAGTGTGCAGTATTTCCACCTTCCTGTTTGCACATCTCGCGGCTCCCACTTCACAGATGTTCACTGATTTCTCGTGGGTTGATGATCCAATTTTGACGCAGTAGAGTTGGTTTCCACCCTTGATGCATTTGGGGGGCATCAGGCAGACACAGTTGGAAGTGGAAGCTGCAATGAGAAGGAGACAATGTGGCACATCATAGGATTTCCTTCATGGTTTGGATATGAGGTGTCCCAGTGCATGTGAGGCAAAATGCAGGAATGTTCTGAGGTGAAATAATTAGATTATGGTAGTTATAACTTAATCAGTGGATCAGTCCATTTGATAGATAATGTGATAATACTACTATATGGGATGGTAACAGTAGGCAGGTAGGGTGTGGTTGGAGGAAGTAGGTCATGGGGCATGCCTTTGGAGTTCATACTTTCTCTTTGGCTCCTTGTTTTCTCTCTCTGCTTACTAGTTGTCACAGCTAGCAGATTTCCTCTTCTATGCCCCTCTACCATGATGTTCTGCCTCACTTGGACTCAGAACAATGGAGTTGGCCAACCATGAACTGAGACTACACTCTGAAGTGGTTAACTCCTTAGTGGCAATGACTGAAAAAGCTGAAATAAAGACAGTAACCCAGAAGACCCAACTGTGATTAAATGGAAAGGCCTGTATGTAAGAGAGCAGAGTGCCCCTCTACCAGTAGGATTCAGGAGTTGGTTTATCTCTGACATCTTCCCCTATTTCACTCCCCATATCCAATCAGGATTTGAGCTGTGTCCAGTGCCTCCCTCTCAATCATTTCTACAATGTCTTTCATCTATCCTTTCTGTTTTTTTCTTGTTGGGACTCCCTAAGTATATTACAGTTATTATTTGTTCATCATGAGCCATGAAAACACACAATAGACCAAGCACTCTACATATTTTATTTAATTGAATAAAAAGGATACTGGCTCACTTCTAAGTGTGTAAATTTCAAAGTTCAAAAGTCCTTTCTGATTTTCCCTTGACCGCCCTTCCCAATATTAAATTTTCTATTTTCTCTATTCAAAGTGGATTAACCTCCTCTAAGTTATCAAAAAAAAGCCCCCAAAGTGTTCCAGTGTTTGTTCTTTTGCCAGACTAAGATGTTTTTTCTACTTACCCCAGCATGACCATTCTCTACAAGTGTCACTTCCTCCGTGAAGCATTTCATAAGAACTTAACCCCATTAATTCCTCTGTATAGTATATATTTTTCAGTACCATATTTGATATTTTCTTGTTAGTTTTTCATGTTTTAAGGCAATATTGAGTACTTTGAGAACTTTAACAGTTTGTTCATTCATGTTTATGCCCTACTAAGCTCTTAAAAAGATGCCCAATTAATACTCCTGGATTAATTGATCTCAAATTCTGGATTTTGGATGCAGACATAAGTATATAAGAATAATTATATCTGACAGATCTGGTATAACCAATGTTAATTAATGGATTAATGAATAAGCCCAAGTATCAGCAGTGACATCATTAATGAAAAGCTTCTATGAAGCTGAACCACTTTTTAATCCATGTATCTCAACCTATTGGACAAAATAGGGAAAGGAAGTGAAGAGTTACTTATACGCACTTATACGCACTTGCCCTTAAGTGGGAAACATTTCATTCAAAAGCATGCATTTCTTTTCTATGTTCTCTGTCAACCATCTAGAGAAGATTCTAGTTTTGGAAAGTCTCATCCCTTATCGGGAAGCTTGGAGTTTGGAGAAGTTCCAGGGACTATTCTACCTCTGGTAAGGAAATTGGTTCTCTTAGCTTTTATAAAGGCTGTGGTCACTGTTCTTTTAGTATGATCATAGTTTAAATGTTCTTAATCTGGTTATTTTCATACTACCAGCTCCAAAAAGCCCTTCCAACCACTTTGACTAATTAATCCTTCCACAGTCAGTGCTCACATTCCCACGCTTATGAAAACCTCCTGGGACAGAAGATTTTTCTCTTACAGCTCTTATCACATGCTGCCTTGCATTAAAGTGATTCATGCAATTATTGTGTAATGTTACTCCTCCAACTACTGTGAGCAATTTGAAGGTACAAAGGGTCCTTTATCTTCAGCCCACTCACCGTGCCTTGTGCAGTGACTTCCACATATTGGATGCTAAATGGATTTTTGCTGAATGAATTTCCCTTTCCTGTTGGTCGTTGGTAGAATTTTTTTTTTTTTTTTGAAATTCAGACAGAACATTTGATATTCATAAAAATAGGCTCCCTGGGGAAGCCATTCCTTCTAACTTTTGAAAAATGAACTTTATGTTACTTTGAAGTTCTATTCTAAAGTTTTCCTTTTTTCATTTTAGATAGAGAAGGAAAAGAGTAGCAAAGAGCACAATGTAATCAAGAACACCATTTAATCAAGGTGACATTCAATTCAACTCAAAATTACTAATACCCCAACTTGCCATGAGTAGGTGGAGTATAAAATACATTTCTAGCTTTCTCTTCCTTTGTAAATGCATTAGTTTGTATATCGATGCTACTCTATAGTGCTACTCCCAACAGAATTCTCTGTGACACTGAATTTTGCTCACCAGTTTAAGAAGGCTGGCAGAGACAGACTATATCTTTAGGGGAAAAAAAAATGCTTTGAGTTTTCTGATTATGTACAGGATCAAAATATATTTTAAATTAAACAAATCTCTTATTAAGAAATGCACATGTGTTGGTTTGAGTGCCCCAAAACATTCTGCCAGGTTGATGCATACTGGTTAAATACTTATATTTAAGTGCTTTTCAGCAACTTTTTTTTTTTTTCGGTCAAACTTAGATTTCTGTAGTCTGTGGACGCTTAGATCCAGGTATAGCAGAGGAATTATAGTAAAGCAGGTATTTTAATGAAATTGCATGCTGCTAGTTATTTTTCACTCAAATTTGAAAAGAACAATTGGTGGAAAAATAGCAAAGAAAAAGAAAAGGAAATGCTTTTTAACAGAAGAGTTCCATGGAGACCTTTCTTCATGACAAGTGAAGAAGAATGGACACTAACCCTAAGCACAGCCCCAAATACATGACCCACCTACTGTAGTATGTAAGAGACCAGTTCGAAAACTGCTTGCTATCCAAATTCTGTTTTATTTTCTGTATGTGTTTTTACAATAATATTTTTACTTTACATTTTTCAGAGAAAATTCTTATATTTAAGTACAAGAAGGATGTTGCATAAGACTGTCAGCTCTTCTCTACCGCAAATTGTTATTTCTGAGAGAGATGGCAGTTGGGCAATGGTGTTAACCAAGTAGATGATTCTAACCTAGGAGATGACTTTATGGTGTTTAGAATTGGACAATGTACATATAGGGCTCTGGTTTGCTATCTTTTGTGTGGAACTGCCTGGTTCAGATGCGGCACGAAGGTCAGAAGCCCCAGGTATTCATCTCCTGAGTTGTGGTCATTAAATGGCCTGTTCACTGTGCCCCTTGTGTGCACCCTGTCTTTCCCATGGGGCAATCTTGTAGTCTGTCAAAGAAGCTGAGTCTTGATGATCAGCTTTAAATGGATCAGGAAGAACTGGATATGGATAATAAGACCTCTCTTCTTTCTGTGACTGAGCTGATTGGACCAGAAAATGAAAGAGGGGGCAAGGGGAAAAACATGGGTTTTGCCTTTGTTCTTGCCAATATAAGGAGGTTCTAGCAGAAGTTTGATGTGAAAATTCAACAAGTTCACATTGGATACTTTATGCGCAGAGTTAAGATATAGTTTTGAAAATGTATTGCAAGGCAAATCTAGCTGCTTATTTAAATTGTTAAATCCTAATCACGGACCATCTTTATTTTATATGAAGGGTAGTTTGGGTTATTTTAGGGTTGGACTTCATTTTACAGCAAATACACTGCTATGAAACTCCTACTTCCAAGCAATATACTTATGGGAAATGAAGATTTGGCGTGATTTTTTTTGTGTGTGTGGTACCAGGGACTTAAACCCAGGGACACAAACACTCAGCCACATCCCCAGCCTTTTTAATATTTTTATTTTGAGACAAGGTCTTGCTGAGTTGCTTAGGGCCTCACTAAATTGTTGAGGTTGACTTTGAACTTGTGATCCTCCTACTTAAGCTTCTTTGAACTGCTTGGATTACAGGTGTGCACCACCATGCCCAGCTAATGCTACTTCTTAAATATTAAATTGGTAGAGATAGAAAAGAGTGATATTTGAGGTTTGGTGAGGGTGTAGGAGGGTGTGTGTGTTTTAAATTGGAATACAATGTGGTAAAATCATTTCTGGAAAGCAAGCTAATGCATTGTGTCAGGCAAAAGTTTGGTCTTAAAATAGTATCTACCTAGAAATTACATTTTCCAAGTTTTGTCCTAAAGAAATAATATTAAATTTTAAATCTATCACAGATTTATCTATCATAGCACTGATTGCTAGTGAGAGCAATCTGGGTTTCTCTCTGGGTATGAGGATCTGCCTCTGGGCCAGAAGTGATGCCATAGGCATGAATCACACAGCCTTGGTTGGCATTTGGTTGATTGTGTATGCATGGTGGAAAAGAGAAACAGCAGAGGGTTGGATAATTTCCACAGGAAACAAATAGCCTGAGTCCATGTGGACTGTTGTCTGGTCTCAGGGTGTCAGCCCTGGCTCGTCCCAGGCCCTGAACAAGGACTTGAACACAGTTAAGGAAGGTCTTTCTAGCAATTGGCATCTGTGAAACCCAATCCTACCTGGTCAGCACCATTGTTCCCTAGTAGATCTCAACCACCAGAAGAAAAATTAGACAATTCTGAAGAAGGCCCTCCAACACTGGGTGTGGGAAAGGGGTCTGAAGCATGAAATCAGGAGAAATGTTCTTCTCATTAGGGCCTAAGGGTTTTACTGATTACACTTGAACAGAAAAAAAAATTGGGAAGATGCATACCCACATTAAAGTAGTTATTTCTAATCATGGGTGGTTGTGTTTTGTTTTGTGCTTTCTGTTTAAATCATTAAAAATTCTGTTTTGTACTTGGGATTGAACCCAGGGTACTTTACTACATCCCTAGTCCATTTTATGTTTTATTTTGAGACAGGGTCTAAGTGGCTAAGGGTCTTGCTGAGTCTAGCCTCAAACTTTCAATCCTCTCGCCTCAATCTCCCAAGTTGCTGGGATAACAGGCATGCACTACTGCACCTGGCTTAAAAATGTTTTACCCCAATAAAAAGAAATTATTATTTTTATTAAGGGAAGGCTACTTTCAAACTGATGAAGTATAAATGCTAAGATACAGCATACCATTTGAGATGAATCATGAGTGAGAAGATTTCTAGTGGACGGTCATTGCTATGACTTACCCGAACATTGTTCCCAGTCATAGCAGGTGTCATAGCCACAGGATTCCTTCTTTGTGCTATTGGATGCAAGTTTTATCCTTTCAAGTCTCCATTCTAATTGTGGTCCATCTTGGCAGGAACCAGTATGTAGAAAATGGAGCGTCTGATTATTTAAACATTTCTTGGCCAAAAATTTACAAGCAGATGTAGTAAAGTAATGGCTGGAATCCATATCAAATACACAGAGATCTTCTGAGTAATGACTATCCAAGGAGGGAAAATAAGCATTGATATAAGAAGACCAGAAAAAGCAGATAACACAGTCAATTTAATATGTAAACTTACCACCCAGTTTTCTCTTTCTCTTCCTTCCTTCCTTCCATCCTTCCATCCTTCCTTCCTTCCTTCCTTCCTTCCTTCCTTCCTTCCTTCCTTCCTCTTTTTCTCTTTCCCAATTTGTCCCTTTTTTAGTCCTTCATTTCATTTTGTGTCTGCCTGGGATTAATTTTTATAAAATTTAATCTTAGTCTTGGTATTCCTCCAAATTGACTTCAAGTTAAGTTTGAAGAACGCAGTAGCAAGATCTTTCATAAATTGACTCCAGTCAGATTTCCTCTCTAGTGTTATCTTCTCATTCTCCTAAATCCCTCTTTATCACCCGATAGTTGTTTTCTAGACTGCTAAGATAATTCTCCCTTTGCTGCCATTCAGCCCTGCTCCACCAGTACTGTGTCTCTGTTCTCCACCTACACAGACCAGCTCAGTCCCTGGGGACGTTTTCCAGTTTACTCGGGTCAACCCAGCACATGCCCTCTGAAGCTTCTCTACCTCTGAAATACTCATTAATTGAAGCACCAACTTAGAACATGTCATATGGATTCTGTAACATTATATTGCTTTTCAAGCATGTGTCATACTGTGATCAAGAGGATGAACATTTAAATCATTCCCCAGGTAACTTCTTTCATCTCCCTGAGTAGATGGATGGGGACTGTTACCGAGAGGTAACAAGTGACCACAGCCTTTCTCTTGTTGAGGAACTAAGATCTTGATTATTCCAAATTTGAGTTTCTTCTCTAATGTCAACCTTGGAGTCAACAATCAGAGCACTGGTATGAAAGACTTTCCAGGACAAGAAGCTATGATTCCTGTGACTCCTTCAACCACACATAAAAGAGATCTCTAGAGGAAAAGCAGAGCTGAAATAGGATTTCCAGGGGAAAGCTGGAATTCTCAAGATTTGGCATTGCACAGATAAGAAGGAAGCTTCCTCTGACTAAGTGGACAATGTGAATGTTGTAAGAAGCTATTGACTGGCTGCAGAAGGCCATTGACTGGTGGTAGGACCCCAGCAGCAAGAAGCCATGTGAGGGACCAGTTGTGATGAATAGTGAGGAAGGCAGACAGAGCTACCTTTGGGCTGAATGATGTCAGTGGGGCTATACAGAAAAGCATCCTGCTGCATTCTCCAAAAAGGCAATAATTGTGTCCCTACAAATATTTGTTCACCTTTAGCACAAAGGAACATGAGAGTCAATCAGAGTGAAAGTGAAATATTCACAACTGTGCATGGTCTTTAGGCTTCCTGCCCCAACACCCATTATTTCATCTCCTCAGTGATTGAACTCTAATTTTATTCAGAATGTCTATATATCCTGCTAAAAAAACCGCCTCACATTCTGTACCCTTCCTTGCAGATGCATGTGTCCTTGTGAATAAGAAAAAGTTAATGAGATGGAAGCAAATGGTAGGTCTTCTGGGAAAACTTAAAAAGAAAGAATGCACCCCACTTTTGGTCTTCCTCCTTTTCTGCTCCAGCAAAGTTAGACCATGAAATTACTTTAAGGATTATAAAACAGACAGCAGAAAGGAGGCTCTATCTTACATGAAATGAGGGAATCACCATGCTAGCTCTGGACCACTTTTCTCTACATTGATTTTATGATATAGAGAAACAGTATTTTATCTTCAGTGAATGTTATTTCAAATTTGCTTTTAAATTCAGCTCACCTCTTAAATTAATGAGTAATGTTGAGGCTCCTTGGTTTGTTTAGTAAGGAAAAGATAATTGTTCTAGGAAAGAGGAGATAGTCATGGAAGTCACGTAAGAACATAGAATTTTTTATTCTCTGTACTTCTCAGCATGAGGGAAGAAATCAAGTGGCAAAGTTTGTGTGTGTGTGTGTGTGTGTGTGTGGCCCATGCTCACATCACTTCCTTTACTCCAGGATATTATAGCTGCAACATTCCCCTATGCTTATTAGGGTAAAGGAAAGCTTTAGCATAGGTGAGTTAGAAGCTTTTAAATGGAGAAGAGTAAATCTTTAAAACCAAAGAGACACTGTTTAAATGAACAAAAGCTATGCAAACTTAGGGAAACCAGGCTGAGAGATAATTTTTAAAATTTGTTACCCAGTGGGCAAGGAGGAATTCCACAGAGCACAGGGTTATCAGTAATGTGAAAATTAATATGTTTCATGTTTGTGTATCCAGCAGCTCAGCTTTTCCAGCAAGCTGGTTATAATAGACTGGTTTTTCTGATTTGCAAACACAGTCCACAGAGTCACTCTTACCCACAGTCTTCTGGAGACATACAAATGCATTCCGAGCCTGACTGTTTTTGACCTGGCTGACAATGGCCCTTTAATTTTGTCAGAATATCTGAAACAAAAGAAAAGAGAGAAAAGAACAGTGCACAATGCGGATTCCCAGTGACAAGCATGAATTCAGTAGAAACAGCAGGGGCAAAATGTTCTCATTATCTCCTGGTGTTCGATCATTCATTTTGGCTTCTCCAAATAGGTTGACATGAAATATTCCATCTGAAATGTCCTTTCTAGCTCACATACACTGCCATTTCCGATCCAAAAGTGCTCTTAAGTTCAGAGAAAGTAAAATGGGTAGAGTTTTTATTCGTTTGTTTTTCAAATGCTTGTGGAACGTGTGTGATGTTCCCAGAACTCTGCTAGGTTCTGGGGATAGTGGGTTGGGCAGAATCTGACCTGGATTCTGTGTCCACAGAGTTTGCAGTCTTGTGGGGGAGACAGACATCACTCAAATATATGAACACATATGGAATTGCTGCCATCATTGCTATTAAAGAAGAGGAAGAACATAATCAAGCAAATTAATGCAGTGGAAAGGTTAGGAATGGCAAAATGGGGAGGGGAAACAGAAGCAGAGGGAATATCAGGTATGAAAGTGCTCCGAGTGGAGGCAGCATGTGACTTTTCCTGGAACTGAAAGAATGCCAGTGTGGTTGAAGTGTAGAAAAGCAAAAGTGTGTCACATCACATCGAGTGACCCAAGAAGTGGAAGGTTTTGGATGGGTTTTAAGCAGGGTAGTGTGACAAAATCAGGTATGGGTTTTGAAAAAGAAATGGATTCTGTGCAGAGAATAGATTTAGAGAGGCACAGAGGTTTGAGAGAACTATGCCAGACAATCCATGGTTATTATGGTAATTCAGTTGAAAGGGGATGGTGATTTGGGCCACGAGGCCAGATGTCAAGTGGATAGAAGTGGATACACTTGAGATATATACAGCAGGTTAAAACCAATGATATTCCATATCATGTTTAGTTATGAGAGCTGTAAAGAATGATCCTTAGGTTTCCATTTTGCATTAAAAAACTAGGCACCATTATCTTATCTGAAAGAAAAAAAATATTAGAAGGTGCTTAGTTTTGGGGAGAGAAGGAAATGAATCAAGAGTCCTTCTCCATACTGGTTAAATTTACAGTATTCTTAAGATAGCCACACAAGATAGACATGTAGGAATTTGGATAGTTATGTTTAAAGTTCAGTGGAGAGAAGTCTATGCTAAAGTTTTAAATTTATTAGTTTATATAGGATTCATTGAAACTATGGATATAGGTAGGGTTCCCCAGCAGGAGGGCATACCATGACATAAAGGGCAGATCTGAACCTTGAGGAATTCCAATATTTAATGTCTTAGCTTGGGCAGAAGCCTGCCTAAAACAAGGTCAATATCCAGAGAGGTAGGAGTTAAGTAAGACAGTGTCTTGAAAACCAATGAGAGAAAATGTGTATGGAAGGACATCACTGGTCAAATTTGCTGAGAGGTTGAAGAACCTGAGGACACGAATAATATCCATTAGGTCTGGAAATATGGATGCTAATTATGACAATCTTGCAAATGGTTTTTTGGGGTTAATGGCTTGAAAGATTTCCTCACAAGAAGAATCAATGAAGAAGTGCAGCTCATAAATGTAGCTTTTTAACCCTGCATAATACTCTAGCTACCAAGATAATATGGTGGAAAAGGAAGGAAACAAGGAAGAGAGAGGGAGGGAGGGAGGGAGGAAAATGGAGGGGAGGGGAAAGCAAGGGGAATGGGGGGAAAGAAAGAAGAAAACAACTGTGGTCTCCTTTTCTCGAATCTAAAGGATAATAGGAAAACAGTCATTAATTAAAGAGTTTAATAATGGTTTTAAAATTAAAGGCTGAGACAGGTGCTTGAAGAAAGAGAACATGGTTTGGAAAGAATATATAGCATAAAGCTCCAAGTGGGAAAAGTAAGGAAAGATCCATAAGGAAATGATGCTTAAACCAAGGTGAGGAATAGAATAGTGTGTACCTGGGGAAGGGGTTTAAAGTAGAAGGTGTGGCGCTTGGGGCACACTTTGTGTCAGGGGAACCTTCATTTTCTTTGCCTACCCTGAGGCCATCCAGAGGACCTTTAGCCTGGTTCTGCTGGTCCTGGAGCTGCCCTCCTGAGCATGTTGGGTGAACCAACTTCCCTGATCTGGACCTGATGCATCAGACAACCGTGGGACCAGAACGGCCCTAGTGAACAAGTTCATTGTCAGGGGAGGACACTAGCAGAGTATGACGAAACCAGCACAGATTACAGGGCTCAGCTCCCAGTTTCTCTTAGGTTTGGAAAGGTAAGGAAGGAAGTTTATGTTAGAGGCAAAAATAAAGATGGAAAAAAGTCCATAGGTTTTCTTCTTTGCTGCTCTTTCCATTTCCTCCCATTGTCCTCTCTTAGGACCCTCATTCTGTCTGGTAAAATGTGGCCCAGGACCTTCATAAACATGGAGGCCTGCGGCTCTGGAGAGGCTGCAGCTACTAGGATTTATACTGACATGGGATTGGTTTTCTTCGGTTCCTGGTAAAGTTTTGTTCCTTTGCCGTTTGTAAATGCACCATCCACACACAAGCCAGGGAAAGGGCCCAAAGGGAATCAGCTGTCCAGTGGCCCAGGGTGCGGCTCTGTCGCTGCTTGTTTGAAACAGTCAGTGGCCACATGCAAGAGATCTTTGGTTTTCTTCACAGCCTCAGGTTGAAGCTGGAGCAAGTTCTGAGCTTCCCAGCATGGGCAGCACAGGGGAAGCTTGGAAAAGGGAACATTCTTCCCTCTTTGAAGAGCTGAGGGCAAGGGGATCTGCTGGGGGAGTTGAGTTCCCAGAAGAAGGAAGAAAAAATAACTGCAACATTTCCCTTCTTTGTGGGTAAAAAAAATTTTCCCATTGAAAAAATAAAGAATCTTTCTTGGCCACATGACAGCTCGAAAATCTCTTAACCTCTTTGGGTCCATGTTGTTTGCTTTTTCTTTGACTGCCCTCATTGGTCTTTCTGTCAGTATTTTTGGAGGTAAGGTATATGAAGTAGGATATTTAACTTCTTTATACAGATATAGAACATGAGCAGGTGCTCCCCGCTCCCAGGCCTGCTGACTGTCTCACACCATGGGCTGGAGGCCGTTCTCTTGCAAAGCCTCACATTGTTCGATGCGATCTACAGAAGAGCTGTGTGTTCACTGACAGTCAATTCTGCTTGTTTCCAAATCTACTTATGGTAGCTATTATTGTATAAGTTGAGTCAACGTAGAAATTGACGAAAGAGGAGAAATTGAGTTTTTTAAAATGAAAACTAAGGTTAAGATTTTGATCATTTCACTAAAAGAGATTTGCAAAAGTTAGTTTGAATTTGCTGTGGATGAAACCACAAAGATTTAGGGTAAAGTACATGAAAATTCAAAAGTGTTCTCTAATCAATTTGCTCTAAAAATGTTTTCAAGTTGTCTTCTCTACTCTTCAGAATAGTAGTTTCCAACTCTAGGGGTACCTTTGGTTAACTAGGAGAGTTTTTTTATTTTGCTTATTTTGACTGAAAACATTTTAGTTGACACACAAAATTATACAAATTTATGCAGTCTCTTGTGATGTTTGGATACACTATGCGATGTTTAAATCAGAGTAAATAAATCTATTTCACTTATCATTTCTTTTTGGTAAAAACATCCCAAGCCCATTCTTGCCAGAAGAGTTTTTATTTGTTGTTGTTTTGTTTTGTCTTTCTTTCTTTTTTTTTTTTCTTTACAAAATTGCCAAATACTGATTCCATCTCAGTTCAGTGACCTCAGTATGAGGAGTGGGGCTGGGGGAAGGCTTTTTTACAAATTCACTACCTGGAGGTAAAAACCTTTGTTTTAGAGAAGTTGATACAATAAAACACAGATGATTGCTATGGTTTAGGTATTAGGTGCCTCCCAAAAACTCATGTGTGAGACAATGCAAGAAAGTTTAGAGATGAAATGATTAGGTTATGAATCTTAACCTAAACAGTGAATTAATCCGTTGATGAGGATTAACTGAGTGGTTACTACAGACAGGTAGGGTGTGGCTGGAGGAGGTGGGTCCCTGGGGGCGTGCCTTTGGATATATATTTTGTCCTTGTTGAGCAGAGCTCTCAGTCTGCTTCCTGTTGCCATATCCCTTGCTACTTTCCTCTGTCACACCCTTCCAACATGATGCTCTGTCTCATCTCAGGCCCAGAGCAATGTAGCCAGCCATCTAGGGACTGCGACCTCTGAAATTGTGAGCTTCCTTCTTTAATTATTCTTGTCAGGTCTATTTGGTCATAGCAGCAAAAAAAAATTGACCAAAACAGTGTGGAGTTGAGTTGGTTTTATTCAGAGCAATAGAAAATTTCCATTTCAGGTTAATAGCAACATGCCTAACTATGTGTTTATTACTTCTTTATTTCTTTCTACTTAAACCAAAAATTTCAGTTAGCCATCAATTATTATATTATTTGATGAGAGATCTTCAAATCCTTCTAAATATTAAAGTTTTATATTGAAAGAAAGTTGAACTGGGCTGGAGTGGTGGCTCAGTGGTTATGGCCCTTGCCCGGCATGTGCAAGTACATGGGTTCAAGCTCCAGCACCCACATACACAACTAAGTGTCAGAGCAACGAAAGCCATTTGAAAAACTCAATAAAAATTGATTCTCTCTGTCTCTCTCTTTCACTGTCCTTCTCTCTTAAAAAAAAAAAAGTAAATTGAACTCATCCTGTAAATTTGAAGACATCCATTTAACCGATTATTTGCTGACTAAACCCATCATATACATGGGGTAGACCATGACCCAGCCTTCCAGTGGAATCTGCTTTTGGATCCCAAAACACCATTAAGAAATAACGTCACTGTAGATGCTATACTGACAATCTCAGGGAGCTCGGTCTTATTAGAATCCTGAATTCTGAGATGCTACTCACTTTTCTCACAGGTGAGTGAGTTTGAAATGGGTGGTGTCCAGGAATCCCCCTTGCAGGTGTACCTTGATGGCCCAGCAACCACAAAGCCTCTGGGGCAGGTCAACTCAATGGATTCACCGATTTTATATGTTCTCTGGAATGGTGTAAGCCTCAGGACTTCCTGCACAGCTGGCTTCAGGCACTCTGTCCCTGCAGAGGGAACAACATTTTGGATGTATTTAGTGATGTGGAACGCACAACCACCATAGGCAAATTGTATGTTACTCAAGAGGTGATGTTAATGAGATTTACTGCATTTGTTCAGCTTTGGTGTCCCCTTCTCATTAGAAAAGCTTAAGGTGAAAGATCCCTCAGACACACCTCCCTTGAGTTCTGGAATCTAAGGTTGCTTGCTAAGCCACATCCAACTTTCACTACAACACTGTTTCATTTCCAGAAACAATTTCCTTTCCTTTTCCACCTTTTGGGTTTTCCCCAAAGTGAGTCACCACATTTGAGTGGCACAGAGGTAGAACATTCTAATTGACAGAGGTCTCAACACTCCTTCAATGTGTCCTATAATAGTTTTGGGGATCCCCATTTGGTCCTTTTTGAATTTCAGTGTTTACTGTAGTACGGTCATACACGGGGCCTACTAGCTCATTCACTCTTTCTCAGGGAAGGATGTCAGTGGGTGCCGAGAACAGTGCCCTGGGGAAAACTGCATCTCACACAAAATCCCATTTCTGACACACAAATAGTCTAAGTATCATTTTCTTAGGATTCATCAATTTGCATCAATTTGTCCTTCAGGCAGAGCAGATGTCTGTAGTTAGATATGGTTTGCAGGCTTTCCTGGATTTCCTCTTAAAAGCATTCTTCACAGTGCTGTGTGTATGAGGCTGATATGAAGGGGCAGGGAAACTGAAATATGGTGCTGTTTTAAAATCTAATTTTAGCATTGAGCCCATTTATTGCTTCACTAAATCTTTTTCACTACAGTTAATAAAAAATAGTAAAATGTACTGATCTGAGGGTGTGATTTTGCTCTATTTATATTGGGCACATTCATTCTGTTGAGTAGTCACACAAAATATTTTCCCAGTTCTCACGCTGGCATTCCACATTCCCTTGTCTCCAGGTCCCATCTGGTAAGCATCTGAAGTACTGGTATCCAATAGCTCTGAATCCAGTAAGGCATGAAATTTCAACTTCTTCCCCAACCGAGTACTGTTTCTTTTCATTCTAGAATTAAAACAGAAAACAGAAAATTATTAATGCAGTGAGTAATTAAATATGAACATCTCAGGGTCATGCTGGGTTCTGTTTATTCCTTCACCTCTGCATCCACTCAGTCCTTTTGCATTCTCCTAAACACATCCTAAAGTTCTCTTTTCCTTTCTCATCACCCTTTTTGCTATGGCAATCATAAGTAAAAAAAAAAAAAAATATATATATATACACAAATATATATAAACTTGTTCCTCACTATATACTGAATGACCTAATGTAGCTAGAGAAGAAAAACTATATACACATTGTTTTGTGCCTATAGACTGGATAATGTATCTTACAAACAGCAAACATATGCACTTGTTTTTGTGACTACCTGGTTACAAATAACTTATAAGTGTTCTCATTTCATAGTAACCCATTGATCATAATGTATTTTTCTAATTAATAGATAATTAAAGTATAGCTACTGTCATGCATGGATAGGACTTAACTAACCACCAAAAAAATAATAACAAGAAGAAGAAAAATAGAATTTTCAAGCTAATGATACTTTTTAATTTGGAATATTTACTTTCACTTATTTTACCATCCTCACTTTCTCCCATAAAAACTGTATTCTAGTAAAACAAAAGTACCCACCATTCTTCTAACATAATATTCTCTTTTGTGCCTCCATGTCTTCACATGGTTCTATTTTTCTCCTCAATGCCTTCTTGCTTCCTTTCTCTGAAGATCCAGCTTAAATAGAGCATCCTCTTTGAAAACTGCCTTGGTTTCCACAGCTCATGTGGTATAGCATCCTTTCAGTGCTAGGGCAACTTACAAAGCTCTATTTTATAGGGTTTATCACATTTATCAGCCCCACATTGACACTTGGGTGGAAATTGTACAGCCAGATCTCTGCTTTCCAAACCCTTACACAGGGCTTGATAACTCTGACACTGTGGGAAATTATCCCTCCTAGCCTTCTGGGGGGACTTGCAACTCAACATTCTTTTCCTTTACAAAGAGGGGGAAGAGTGAAAATAAATGACTGGTAAACTATTTCCTGAGAACTGAAGTTGGGATTTTTAAAGGAGGTAAAACCTCAATTTTTTTTTTTTAAAGAGAGAGGGACAGTGAGAGAGAGAAAGAGAATCAATTTTACTGAGTTTTTCAAGTGGCTTTCATTGCTCTGACACTTAGCTGTGTACGTGTTGCTGGGGTTTGAATCTGCATCCTCCCACATGCCAGGCAAGCTCCATAACTGCTGAGCCACTGCTCCAGCCCCAATCATCAACTTTTGTTATAACTTTGCCACATGATCAAGGAATATTCTAGGAGACAAGTTTATTTCTTTGGATACATAAACGCTGTCCTGCTGTTGATGATTGCTGGTGTGTCTGTTTCCAAGCAAAATGCAACGATTAGTTGGATTAATGCTCCCCACTGTCTTAGAAGACGGCACACTATTTTTGTGTGAATTTCTCCTGAAATGAGTTATTTCCTGAACATTTGTTGTTTCGGTTTCTTTTATGAAGCTATTACCTGTATGTATATGTTGTAACCACCAAGCTTAGACCGACACATCTGCTGGACTGAATAGACAAGGAAATCTTACCTAAAGTCACTGTCACTTGCCTGTAGGGCTAAGAATTGTCTTGGTCACTAAACAGATGTCCTCATGTGTAATAACATGATTACTCTAGCCTGGAGTGTATCTGCCTCTGAATTCATGCAAAGGACATTTTCCTACCAGGAATTCCAAGAAGTGCTCATTAGGAAAAACTAAGGTTGTGTTACTTTTGTTCTAATGCATTAATTCTCAAGACGAGACTTCCTGTCTTACAACATCAGTACTATGTTAAATATGGAATGGATCCTTCTGAGCTTCACCCAAGACCTACTGAATCAGAAACTGGGAGAGGAACTAGTGATCTAAAAAGGCCTGTTGTGCATTGGTAAGTTTGAGAATTTCTATTGTAGAGGAATGACTAAGTAAAATTACTTCCTCTCCCAAATTTTCCTCATCTTAAAATCTTTAGTTATGATACTTTACACATGGGCAGAATATAGGCAAACAGGAAAGACACGTTAGCTCAGACTATAGCCAGTGGATATTTATGTGCTAGCCTTGGCAAATCAAGCATTATTGACCTTTGATCATTAATGTGATTCAGTTGGGAAAAGACTAAAATTTTCAACAAATGTAAAATGAATAGGGAGCATGCCTTCTGTGATTAATTTTAAATATTATGTATCTCCTGAAAAATTTACATCCACAGCCACAGGCCTGTATGAGAGAAAGAATTCAATTTTTATAAAAAGCATAGAAACATATTGTGGCTTAATGAAAACAGATGAAATTAAAAGTGCATTACACTGGTATTGACTGCTTAAAGGTTCTATAGTTTTCTAACCTAAACAGATGATACAGACTCAAAGACTTCTTCTATGATAGATTATGGCTAACTCTAATTTGTCTTTCTGATAACATGTCCTAAATGAAGGTGTTAGTTTGCTCATACTCAGAAATAAATAGCCAATCAAGAGACTGGGGTACAGGCAATGTGGGGTAATTCTGGTTTAAGAACAAATACATATCATATTGTTACTTTATATGTATTTATGACTGTATAATTACTCAATTTCTTAACAAAATAAAAAGACATAAACATCCAGATTTAGTTGAAGATTTTCACAAGTCATCCAAACCTATATTATGCTGAAGTTCCATTCTCTACCACACAAATATATCATCATCATCTAAACTAAGTGGTACCAAAGAACACAGGCAACTTGCAACTCTTTGATCAAATGAGCAGGCATGAAGACATCGCCAGGGAATTCAAGATGAAACAGTGGTCAAAGATTGCTAAATTTGATTTTGTACATTTGAAGTCAACAGAAGATTATTAAAATTTTAAAATAATAACTTCAATTAAAATAAAATATGTGTTTTTGAAGTCCTTCCTTTGAACTTCAAACCAAAAGTGAAGGTTGAGGTACTTACCCAGATAAATCCATTTTCTGGAAGAACTGGCTGAGGACATCCTGAATCTACTTCTGTCTCAGGAAGATCTACCTCTTTCATTTCTTCATCATCATTGATACACGGCTGCCCACTAAAAAGGGAAAACAACGTGTGCACATGTACACACGTATTTGTATGTATATGAATACGTATAATCTGTATGCATATATACACAGAGCACAATCGACACATAGAGATTAAATAAGAAATATTACTGAGAGAGATGGGGTAGCAGCAGATTCAGTGACTCACTAATAAGCTGTGTTGAAATAGATAAAATTCTAATTATTTTTTTTTACTTAGCAGCAGGATAATAAATATTCAAACTGTATCAGCGAAGGAAATTACCCACTTGTTCCTCCTGCCTGACCTTACCTATTTTCCATTATTGAAAACGTACAGTCCTCCTCTTGACGCTTTGTCCCCTCACAGCCTCTTCCTCCCTGTTGAGGGGCAGGGTTATTGCACTCCCGAGTTCTTGACCTTCTGTAAGTGGGATTGCACGTGCTCCAGGAAGACCAGCAGCCCCAGTTCCCATCCACCGCATCTGGAAGAGAAGAAGGTGCACATGCCATCATGGCGCAGCTGAGAGAATTTGGGCTTTGAAGACAGGCCAGCCTGGCTTTTCTCACTTTTAGTTGTGTGCTTTGTGGAATATTATGGGATCATAGTGAAGAATGAAATCAATTGCTTGTGGCAGAGGTCTGCTACAATGCCTTAATTCTTGTTCCTGTTCCCACAGGCCTGAATGAAATGGCAACAATTACAGATCAGTTTTTCACTATCAGTAAATATATACGCATGTGTATGTATATACACATATATGTATATGTATGAATGTAAACATCTTTTGAATAGAATGTATATCAAATTAGTTTTTAAAGGTGGTAGGATATGTTCTCACTCCCATGCCTCATTTTCTAAGGAGAATTTAAGGTAATTATGAATATTACTTGGCCCTGTATGAAAATTTTGTTTGCTACTTAATTTATTCCTTATTATAAGATCATCTTTCTATATTATAATACATTAGAGATTTATGATAACAGTATCATATATTTTATGATGCTTTATTTTTTCATTCATTTAATGTTACAGGTATTGATATTTATTATAAAATATAAATAAATAAAAATCTATTTTGATACTTCTTATGTATGAATGCTTTATGGCATGGAGAGGTTAAGTAACTTTTCTAGCATCATATAGCTGGTAGGTTACAGCCAAGGCTAATATCAAGATTGTTTGTCTTTGGAGTCTAACTTTTGGAAGGTTTTATTTTCTTTGTGTGTTTGCACAATATAGAGGTTGCTAAAGCAGTTTTATTTTAATCAACCCACCTAGAATATTTTTGGAAGGGAAAAGTGCCTACCCCCAGTCAGTTACTGATACTTACTAGATTTATAATCTGGAGACCGTCGCTCACAGTTCTTGCCATAGGTGCCACTTTGACACACACACAGACATTCGGTCCCTGAGAGCGTGGGCCGGCCATTATTAGGGCATGGAGCACACTGGCAAGGGTCAAACTTGGCTGCATATTCTTGAAAAGCTTTCCTGAGGTTATTCCGTTTCGTCACTGCACAGGGAACGTTTCTTACCAGGTCCGTGATGGGAGCAAGCTAGAAAAGCAAAGAGAGGAGGTCTAGTCACTTACCTTCTGCCATCACTACCTAGTTCTCATGGAATGGGAGCCAAGGTCTGGAAAAATCCCTACTTCAAAGGCATCATGGTACGATCTAGTACCTTTTGAACCAGTAGAGAAAGGCCATGTACCTGTGATCTATCTGGAATTCACCTTCCCTGCAGTTCTACTATAAAGGAAGCCACGTGTGAGCATTGCTTACTTGGATTCTCATCATGTTATTTATTAAGCATCAAAGTGCCCAAGAGTTAGGAAATTCATTAATGCTCTTCAGAGACCTCATCAAGTTCAATTCATGCAAAAAAAAAAAATCTAGAAAGGATTTTCTAGAGACAGTATTGGCTTTTGATGGAGCCAGAAGAGCAAATGTGGAGTGGGAGAAAATGATGAGATGAACTTGCTAGGAGGATGGATGGAAGAATTACAGTAATAAATAATGAAGCAAAAAGCAACAGAAAAAGTCAGTGCTTATTTTCTTAACATTTTAAAACCCCAAAGAAATGCCATTTAACAGTGCCCAGATGGGTTCTGTGCCTCATTTTCCCACCATAACCTGTGGAGCTCAATATATTTTCATGCTGTATGTAAATGACTTCATTTTCATGATGATCAACCTCTTTCATCTTCATTTCAATAAAGTAAACATAATAGCTTCTTTGGAGGCTTTTTAAAATGTGCTTATGTCATATGCAAAATTGATTCTAAATAGTATTTGACTGGTATGTGGGCAAAGTATTCCATAAATAACAAATTTCAACTTTTAATGTAATCACAGCAATACAAAACTGGTAAATTCAATTAATGGTGATAGAAGCAGGAAATTAAATGGATCTAAAATCCCATTTATCCCACAGCTTTATAAATGAAGATTTATGGTGCTCATCAAATAAACCCTTGCAAGAAAAACAGGGAAACCAAATTTATTGTGTGCATGTGGAGATGAAGAGTACTACTTGTGGTGAGTTAGAATATTGTTATTCACTAAATTTCCTTTCCCAGTATTTTATGCATGCTAGGAATTCTAAATACTGTACTGAAATGCTTTTTTGAATAGCAAAAGCTCTAGATGTGCAATTGAACATTTTTTTCTAAAAAGATATGTTGTGCATGAATGTTAAAAAAACACATTTCCTTTATCATCTGAAAATATAATGGAAAGGGAATTGTGTGATGTGGAGTTGGGCTGGTAGAGAATTGCTTTAGCTCTCTTAACTCTTGATGTGTTTTAATCTTACCTCAAAATCAATCACAGCAGGATTTTCCTTCACTGATTCTAACCACTCAGAGAACACTTTCTCCTCTGGACCAGAGGTCCCTTTCTCCAAGGCTAAATTTGCTGCATACTGGCTCCTCCCACCTCGGACCAGGGATATGGACTTCTCTGCTCCATTCAAAATTGAGCCTGCAAGGTGTTTCAAGAAAATTATTCGTTTAATTTTATTGAAAATTTTACTTTTTAAAAGAAATGTCTATTTGCACAAGAGAGAGAAGTAGATGGAACAGTCAAGTTATCTCCAATAAGCAAAACTAAGTGAAAAAGCAAAAGAACACCTTTCATCCCATTAGTTTAACAGACTTGGTAATGACAGGGTCAGCGCCACCACTTATTGAGCATATGGTGTATGTCAGGGACTTCACACTCACATTGTGGTATGTAATGCTGGCAGCATCCCTGAGAAGTACGCATTAACAGCTATTAGTTTAAATGTAGATATTGAAGCTGAAAGTAATTTGTCCAGGAACACATGGTTAATGAGAGGCATTACTGGAATGCAAATACTGTCTAGATCTTGACTGCTCCCTTTCCTGTGTGATGGCAACCCTCCAGCTTTTGACTTATGTTAACCTAGGTCCTGGGCCCCTGCAATAACATAACCACATAGCTTTGGTATCTGATCAATTGCTTGTCATGTTGGAAACTTTCAACTGCAGATAAAAAAATGATAGAATGTCTTTAAACATAAAGACAGGTAAAAACATTTTATCCAAAAAGAAAAAAATTAAACCTCAAGTTAAGTGTTGACACTGTATTTCTTCAGAGGAACTACACAACCCAGATCTGTAATAAAAATCTCAAAATGAGAATTTTAACAAATATGGGTGGGATCAGAGCAGTAGGAAATTACAGCGAAAATAAGATTAAATGAAATAATTGGGTGTTTATGTCAAAATTTCAAGAAGTCATGTGAAATAGGGGTTTCTCATTCACAGTAAACCTTGGTATAAGCAAACACAGCCACCACTGTGAGGAAGACAATGAAGGATTCTATTTATTTCATCTACATTTTCTCCTGAAATTTTCTTTTCTTCTATGTTTACATATTTTTAGCATAACATATTTTAGAATAATAAGTGTATATACTTTGTTAGTAAATATATTTCTATCCATGTATTAGGTATATATTCTCAAAATAACTTTAAACAATATTATTATGGATTTGAAAAGTTTAGAGTTCCATTAGTTAATCAAAAAAATTTAGAACAATAAATGGACAAATCTGTGTTCCCAAATAGGCTTTGCTATTTAATATGCTTTTCATTTTAAGCAATTGATATTAATAAGACATTTTTGAGAATCTGCCATATGCTAGAAGACTGAGAGAAATATAAAATATTGAGGGCCAATATTTTATAGGCAACAGGATAGGTACATAAATATATTAACAAAACTATAAATGATTTTAAAATGAAGGATGGAGAAGCAAGGAAAGAGTTGGAAGAAAAATACGAGGCTATACTATAACTGGAATCAGACTACTAGGCAACTGGGTAGACCTAGGGGAACTGGAAAAGAAAATTTCAAGTATGGATTCCTAGCTTTCAGTTTATATAAAGAGACAAGAAAGGGAGGGAGGGGAAAATGGAAAGAAAAGATAGAAAACAACAACAACCAAAAACCAATAAAGCAAATAGTTTTTGCCAACTGCTACTGAGTGGCATGAACAATTCACGATTCCAGAGTTAACAAGATGAAAAAGTGCTGTGATCTTGGCAAGTAGGGAGGGCAGTGCTCTGGAAAGAGGGCTGGTATGACCTAGAGGCACAGGTAAGGCTTACTAGAGAGGTGGTGGCCTTCCAATATCTAAATGTGGCACATGTGCTGTGTTCTGAAGATAAGGCAGATGGGGATCAGTTTGAGTTAAATTTGAAGGGGAAGAATGGCAGGATCAGGAGAATCTGAATGTAAACCCAAGAAAACTGGGCTTATTCTCTAGTGTAGCAACCACAGACTTTTATAAAAGGAATGAAAGGGTTTGAGATGGGGAATTGGCAGGATTCAGGTGTATTAGCAGTACTGTGTCAGCTGAGTAGCCATGGGTGATTGAAACACCAGTTTGAACACTATTATGATAGTCACTGGTTTTGCAGGGTCTTCTGGTTTGAACAAGCTGGAAACAATGCTCTTATTTGGTATTTTCTCATCCCAATTCCTCTTTATCAATTCAGTTTCCAAAGTAGTTCTGATTCTAATCTAGTATTGCTGCTTTGTACTTTTTAAGTAAACTTTTCTACTGAAGTATATTTTTCACACATGAAAATACACACATGATAAGAATACAGTTCAACAAATTATTTTACAACTGAATATGCCCATGTAATCATTGCCCACATCAAATAATATAGCATCAGTAGCACTCTAGAAACCTCGTTCATACCTTCATCCAGCTGTTTTCTCATTCGCAAATCCAACCAGCATTACTATCACTATACATTAGTTTTGGCTATTTTATGAATTTTAGTGAAAAAGGGATAAATACATCCTTTTTTGTGCCTGGTTTCTTTGACTCAGCCTTATATTTATGAGATTTGTCTACATAGTGTATAATATTCATTAATTCATATCACAATTTATTCATATTAGTCTTGAAAGACAGTTGAGTTATACCCAATTATGTATGTACTCAAAGTAACATTTGAGAAATGCTACTTTGAATATTTTTGTACATTGCCTTTTCTGCATATTGATATTTATATTGGGAACAAACCCAGCTGTATAGCAGTGAGGTTATCAATATATATACATATATATGTATATATATACATATATTCATGTAAAATCTACCAAATTATGCTATGTCTACGTACAAATATACCACAATGAATCCTATTTATACATATATAGATATATCATTATGATGTACTCATTATCAGTAACAATACAAGGGAGATCAGTAGAGTAGAACAAGTGGGTCAGGAGGATGGAGGAAAGGAGGGAAAGGGAAGGTACTGGTGAATGAGATCAAAAAATTTATATTATGTGTGTGTGGATATGGCATGCTAAATCACACTATTATGAATGATTATTATGCACCAATGAAAACATGGAAAAGATTTGGAAACAATGCAATTAGTCACAACAAAAATAAAAATATTCACCATTTGTATGAGGTGTTATCTTATGGATTTAATTTTAGTTCAACTCCCAGTGATATGATCTTTTCATATGTTTATTTGCTTTTTGAAATCTTTTGTGACAGGCTTATTCAACACTTTTGCCTATTTTTAAATTTCTACTGCTATTTCCCTATATTATATGTTTTTACTAAATGGCATTTGGACAACTAAAAAATAATAACTGATATGAGTTCAGTATTTAATATAAGAAGGCCTTATTCTTATTTAATATGGATTATTTACTTAGTTTTCATAAAGCATATATTAAATAAATACTATTATTATTTGCATTTTACATTTGAAAAATCCCAGGCAAAGCAAAGAAGGGTCTTAATGTTGATTATGTTGTTAATCAAAAGTGGCGCCAAAATTTGAATTTAGGCAGTCCTGTAATTTTAATAGATATGCAATGTGTTTATTCAATCACAACTAGAAATAATCTCCAAAGGACAGTTTAGTTCTCTACTTAAAAAATTTTACTATGTTTTCCACTGAATCCAGTAGAGTGGTCCAATACTAAATCAGTCAATTTATTGGTAATTTTTTTTTTTTGGGTGGGAACTGTGTACTATAGAGACATATTGAAAAAAGAAAATAATAGTGCTCTTTCTGATTTTAAAAGCTTAGAGGAGTTCTCTTTAACTTTGCTACCCTCAGAGTTTTCAAATCTGAAGGTAGAACTCTCCAAACTTAACATGAATTACCATCCTGCAGATTGTAAGTAGTATTATGAGAATCTTTCACAGAACTTGTCCAAATATTTAATCAAGGTATACTGGTCCTCTTTAATACAGACCAAACCTGATTTCCTTGCTTTATTTCATAAGTTGATGCTCAAGCCAAATAGAAATATTCTTTTATTTACTTATGTATCCATCCTTTACCTATCTGTGCTTCCCTTTCCTCATCTATAAAATTGAGCAAGTCTTCCAGTGATGCTATGAAGATAAAGAGATCACATACACAAAGTAGTTAGAAGAGTGCCTGGAACATAGTAGGAACCTAGTAAGCGTTGATCACTCATCACTTTCTTTCATTCATTCATGTGTTTATGAAAATACATCAATTAACGGGGAATGAGATCGATCAGATTATGTCATGTGCACATAAGAATTTGGCTTAATGAATCCCACTATTCTGTATAGTTATAATACAGTAATAAAAAAGAATACATTGATTAAATATTTGTAATGTGCTAGGCATGATAGTAAATATGGAGGGACGTAAAGACGATATCACCATCCTAAATTTGCTCACAGCTTACGGAAGGCAATAGAAAGTTAACACACTGCAAAGAGTGCTACAATTCTGTGAATACAGGTCGCAGTGAGATTAAGCAGAAGGGCGGCTACCCTAATTATGAATAATGACAGAGGTGGTAATCAGGAATGGCTTCTTGGACTGGTTGATAAAAATAATAATTTCAAGACTTGATTGTTTTAAAATAAATATTGCACCTTTAGTGTATTAAATATTTAAGCAATTCAGTAAACGCAATCCTTATTCCCCTTATTTCAGTTTTATGTACTAAGTGATTCAGTCTTCATTGACTCATGTTTGCCCTCTTTCTTCAATCCTGAGTTCTATATTTGTCTATTGGATTAAAGTCTTGGCATTAACTTTGGTTGATAAGTTTTGTATGTGTTTTTCAGCTCTCACATTCCTTTCATATTTAAAGCTGCATCATGGGCTTTTCACATATGCAGCTTCAAGTTAGAGAAGACTGAGAGAAAGAAGTTTTCTTCTGAACTCTCAAGTATACTTCTGAATCTAGCAGAAATCATAGATTTGAAAGCCATTGTTCTCAATGTCAAGGGTCAGGCTCATGAGAGAATAAAAATTTCTCAGTGTTCTTAGTGCTTTAATTTAAATATCAATAGCCAAACCTGCTAGGACTCAGGACATAGAATTTACAATACCATTCATAGAATGAAAAAGAGTTTAACGACATAAGAACCACTTTCCTGCCCAAAAGGAAAAAAAAAAAAAACATTTTTGAGTGGCAAGGATAATGGAGAATGTTGGACATATTGTAATGAAGATTTAGACTTGGCAAATTCCTCAGCGCAGACAGAGGACTCTATTGCTCTGAGCAGAGCCTTGGGAGGGATGGTGGTACAACATAAATCTGATAGCAACACATATTCATTTGTACCCAAGTCTTCTCTACTAGTAGAATGAGAATGGTGAGACTTGTAGAGTATATTTTGTATTCAATATGGCACCCCAGCAAGTGGTCCCTTGGGTTGCTTTGAAGGCCCTCCCACTTCACTGTGATATTTCAGAGAAGAATCAGGAGTTTCCCAAATCTTAAACAAGGCGAGGAAGTCTTGAGAGAGGGTTATAGGCACAGTGGGGCCTGATGTTGGTTGGTGTGAAGAAGATTCCAAGAGAACTTCAGCAGTGTAGTGGAGGCCAGTGCCTAACAATTAGAACTGAAGTTGCAAATGACCTATCAGCTGAAGCCAGCAAAGGCAAAGGGCCACGTGATAACAAAGGCTCCATTTTTCCTGCAACGCTAGGATGCACCTGGCCCTTTTCCCAATATAAGGAGTTATTTACAGTGGCAAGGCATAGCTGAGCGCAGGAGACTGCACAAAGTTGAGCTACGTAGATTGAGATGCAGGACGTGTGCTTGAGGTCATGTAGAACCATGACATATTGAAAGTGTGAAAGTTTCATGGATTAGATTTGTGTTGGAGAAAATTCCTCTCACAGAAACGTGTAGAAGAGACAGTGGGTGCCTGGAGCTCAGGAGAGATCTTGGTTGCAAATTAGGATGGAAGAGTGAAAACTCAAGGTCAGTTGCTAAAATTCTGGGGAAGAGGAAGATCATTCTGCAGAACCTGACTTCAGTAGTTTGGCCTGGATTTTCTTTTATCGTTTTCTTCACTTGCCAAAGTCTTCTGCTGCCTTCAATACACAGCCCCAAAATAGTTCTCATCATAAAACCTGATACATTTCAATGTTTGGATTTCCATCTGCTCATTTTCTTCTGCCCAATATATTTCTATAGCCTTTAAAAACATCTTCCAAACACTTATAAGTCTGTATTTTTAATGATTGCTTAAAAGAAATGTATTCTGTAAGTTTCTTAATAGGAATGTCTAGTTTACACTCAGTTGCTTTACAAAGGTTGATACCAAGTTTCCCCCTTTTGAAGAAATAAGAAATTGTTCATTAACAGCTTAAGAATAAGATACAGAAAACCTTAGCCATTTCTACTCTTAAGTAGTGCCAATGATATTTTATTTGCACCTTGCCCCCACCACACACAGGGCTGTAAGGCAGGTAAATGGAAAGTTAAAAATAGTACAGTCCTGCAGAATACAGGCACTTCAATCACCGCAGCCTTGACACCCCAACAAGTGGCTGAGAGAGGACCTTTACCTTCATGCTTTTCCGACAGCTTGTTATGGGTACACCGGTGTTCTACTTTTGTTTTCTTAACAAAAAGAACACGTTTCTTTGTTTCAATCCGGACACATTCTTGGGTTTGTTCCTCTGTTAAACCTAGGAAATGGAATATAAACAAAACCCACTGAGATTGTACCACTGAGAATTCAGAGACAAGGAACATGAATCTCTGTTCCTTTTTGGAGCTCGATGCTATCAGCTTCTGTCCTCTGTCCCAGCAGACAGCTTTGCATTCAGTTTTAATTCTGTATAGGCCTAGAGCTGATCCTGAACAGAAGAGGTTCAGGATCCTGAGTCCCTGGCGCATCCCATAGGGCCATGTCAGCCTCTCCCTGCTTCTACCCAGGGTCTCTAAGCTTGTCCTTTCTTCTTGCATAGCCAGTCCCTGCAAGTCAGGAGATGTGCTCTGTTCTATTCCCCACAATAGGGCCTGCTTTCTGGGCCAAAGCTGACTCCATGAGACCTCAGTGTCTTCCACTTGTTCATGACCTGAAATGTGAATCCTGGTCATCTCTCCTTCCCTGAACACTTTCCTATGCTTCACCTGAACTCAGCTCTTTATTTCTCATTTAATCTCAGAAATTCTGATTCCCTGAACTATGGACTCTTCATCTCCTTCCTGAATATTCTACTTTTATCTGAATTCAAGCCTGTGTTTGCTCCTGTTCCCTTGTTGTCTTTGGAGGAGGTGGATATTACTTCACACCTACCCCTTCCCCTGTGGGAGCTGAGATTGACAATTCCTTCTTTTTCCTTTTTTTTCATTTTTATTGGTTCTTTTTACCTGTACATGACAATAGAATGTACAATGATATAATTATAAAAGCATAAAGTATTACTTGTTCTGATTCAGTCACCAGTATTTCCCCTTCTTTCCCTTCCCCCCTACCCCATTCTCTTCCCTCTACTCTACCAATCTGTTATTTATTAATAGTTTTTTAAAAAATAATGTTTTGTTGATGTACATGATGATGAGATTCACTATGGTATATTAATATGTGAACATAGGAAGTTAGGTCTGGTTAGGTCTGATTTATTCTAGGAACTTTTCCTTTGTCCCTCTTCCCTCCTTTTCTTTCCCTGTGTCTATTCCTCTGGTCTTTTCTTTATTTGGGGTTAGCTTCCACATATCAGAGAAAATAGGCCACTTTCACTGGATGACTCTCTACAATCCTGTATGTCTTGTAAAAATCTGGATGCTTTGAAGCTAACGGCATGGAGTTATAATGCCTTAATTCTCATTGTTCTTGTCCTTTTCCAAACTCCCAGTCATCAACTGCTGAAGATTTGGCATCGGCATCACTCCCTCTGTGATCCTGAGGTCATTCCCAGTGACCTCAATACTATGCATGAGTGGACTGCAGCGCAGGCAAACAGATCTAGCACTTTCCTAGGCCGAGTGGATGCTACCTGTCTGGGGTAATCCGAGGGGAATTGTTGTTTTCTTTTTCTTAATAGCTCTCCAAGCTATCTAGCTTACTGCTAGAAATTATCAAAATTAAAATCCAGGTCATTCAATATTTAGTTTGCAAAATGCAAAGCTAAAGAGTAATAGCTATTTCCATCAGCCTAAAGCACCTTAAAGCAAAGTGCTTTTTTCAAGTATTGATACTTAGGGTTGTAGCTACAATAGGCAAGGAAGAGTACTTTCAGAGATGGAGGCACTGATTGGGAGTGATGCTGATGGGGAGGGCACAAATGTCTGAGAAATATGGCTGGAGAGGTGTGAATTAGGTCTGTTTTCTTTACAGGGCTTTAGGGCTTTTTCTTTTTTCTTTTCTTTCTTTTTTTTGACAATTTGACATGTTTGAAGAGATGTATTACTAGTGGAGAGTAAAAATATTATTAGATTGAAGCCCTCACATTTACCTTGCTTCTTCGACTCTAGGGGGAAAAAAAGCTATTTCAAGCTGGCTAAATAAAACACAGTTCATTTTTTCTCTGGTAGCATTGTTTTACAAGTTGGTCAGCCAAACTTGTTAGGCACACTAAGAATTTAGGCATCTAAAGTACATACACCCTTTGTTATTCTTTCATTAGGTTTTTATTATTTATAAATGAAAATTAAATTTTATGTGTCCTGTTCATGAACTATAACACAGTGAATTCTGAAGAAGCTACAGGCTGAATTTATCATATGGCATTGAAGATGGACTGATTAAAATATTAGGGCTTCATTAATAAATTTCTGTACAAGCTTTTTCTTCCCCATTGTATGTCCTGCATAGTGCTATCTGGCTTCTGTATTAACCAAGGAGCTTCTGGTACCTGGCCTTTCACACCTAAGTGAGTGTTCCTCTGGTGTGGCACAAGGATCAATATTTCCTTAAGGTCCTCAGAATCTCTAACTCAATAGTGTTAGTCAAAATAACACACTGATAAATAGTTTGGTGAACACTATTGCACCTCAGAGCAAAAGATGACTTCTCAACAAAAGTTGAACATTGCCATTTTGTGTACTTCAATTGCTTAATGTTTTCACTATATTTCTGAAGTCTTTTCACCCAGTACACTGATGAAATGTCAGCTTTATTCAGGGTTTCAGCATGACTATGGGACACTGAACAAGAGGGGAATTAATCAAGGAATGAAAGCAAGAGGTAATTTAGTTCTATTTTACTCATCATTTTTTCAAAATTAATGGCAAAGACTATAATTCTTATTGAGTAAAGCATAACAAAAACTAATTTTGTACTTTAGCTTTATCTTATGCCTAAGGAAAGGGAGTAGAAATAGAACGGAGGAAAAGACAGGAGACCAGGATACATGTTCATCCAGAGAGTGTGCATAAGCATACAAGCCCACCCATTGGAGAACTCCATTTTATTTAAATTTGTTTCTGTCTGAATGTTCTTCATTTTAACTACAACTAAAATGGCACATCGATATTATTACTGTGACTCAGAGATGTATATGTATATATGGATGTATATTTATTGAACAAAAGAACATTCACAATGCAAGAATATTAAATATGTCATCGAATATGCTGAATATACATACACATATTCTGTACATATGTACACTGTAAGTACTATATCCAGTGTGCATTTATGTACAGCATGTATCTATGTATATCATGTGTGTGTGTGTGTGTGTGTGTGTGTATGGATATATATGGGGATTTCTTTCTGTGGCCCAATGTGCCTCAAACTCTCTCTTTCCTTTATTGTGTATATCTAATTGTTAGTCACTATTGATAGAGAAAGAGATGGATGGTGAGAGTGTTTTAGTGGGAAAGTACAGCCCATCACTCTTTTGATAATAGGTCTTCACCTGTTGAAATACTATGTGGTGGGGGCTGGAGTGGCTCAGTGGTTGAGGTGCTTGCCTGGCATGTGCTAGGACCTGGGTTTGAACCCCAGCACCAGAATATAACGAAGTTTCAGAGCAATGAAAGCCACATGAAAACTAAATAAAATTGACTCTCTCTCTCTCTCACTGTCCCTCTCTCTTAAAAAAAAAAAGGAAAGAAATACTAGGTGGTGAATTAAAGATTCACAGTTTGTCAGATGACCTTATCTCTAAGCATTTAAAGGCTTTGCTTTGAAAATGAGTATGCTCATCAAATTATTGTCTGGCCTACAGCAGCAGTGATCAAACTAATTTCATCTGCAGGGTGAGATGAAATCCAGTCAAGGACCAAGGATTTCTGCAGCCATTTTTGCTCAGTATTAACGTCAGCACTAAATAAATACTAAAAAAAAAAAAAAATACTGAAAGGTATTTTTCTCATTCTTTTCCTTAGGAAGCAAATCATGAAGTACATTAAGATTTGGTGGGACTCAGGGCAGCCATATTACATGTGAGTAGTTGCCATATTAAGATATAAGAACAGAGGGATGGAAACTCCATTGACTCCAGTGTTGGTCTACTACCATGTTTTTTAAAAAAATTTTATTGGTGCATAATAGCTGTATATAATGATGGGATTTGTTGTCATATATTCATAGATGCATACAATATAACAATAAAATTTGGTCAGTATACCCCCCAGTACCCCCACCTCCCTCCTCCCATCTCCTGGTCCCTTGCCTCTTTTGCTGGGTCATATATTTTTCCTAATATAAACAAGTATAGTGACATAATTCTTATACTTATGAAGAACATGATTTATATTCATGACAATAGTTTATACTTATAACTACTTGGAGGGTACCTTTTTACTCCTCTCCCTTCCTATCACACCTTATTCTTTGTAGATAAATTTGACAATAGGATTAAACATTTACATTTTTGTAAAAGCATGCAGTATAGCTTATTGTAATTCAATCCCCAGTTTTGCCCCACCCCTTCTCCTTTCTCTCCCCTCTATGGTCTTTTTGCTGTATATTAAATGGCTCCCCCCCTTTTTTTTTAGTGAGCTGTTGATCATATATTGATGAGATTTGCTATGTTATGTTCATAATTGGACATGAGCAAGGTTTTAAATAAGTTCCTGGTTTCTTTTGCATAAAAGTGAGAATAATTTTGATGTATTTAGGGAAATTGATGAGTTTGGTTCTGGGTACCATAGTTTCCCAATTTTGTGTTTGAGATGCACGATAGATCATCACAAGGACCCTGTGCCTTTTCACATGGGAATCTGAAAACAAATTCATCCAAAGGAGCTTCCACTATAATAACAATTCATATTCACATTTTCAGATAATATTTAAGAAACCAAGATGTGTGGTTTATGATGTTATTTTACATGTAAGCACAAAAATACCTGCTCCATACTTCAAGACACAAAGTCATAACCTTTCCTAAAAAAAAATTAACCTCAAATTCTGTTTCAAGTTTCAGCAGCAGTAGTATGTGTCTGGCCTGCAGTAATTTAGTCCCTTCGCAAGCCCCTTGTTGTTCTTCCATCTTATGCCCTTGGCTTTTACTTAAAATCATTAAAAGAAAATGATTGCTATTGAATTTGGTATAAATGTTGCTCTATATAATTATCTATAATAAAAATGCTATAAGTAAATTATCTTCGGAAATTAGTTCCAGAACCTTTGCTTTCTTTGCAGTATTGGCAAGCCTCTCCCTTTTCAGCAGCCACTGCTGTGTAGCTTGTGATGGTCTGAGCTGTCAGGAAGTTTAGAGACAAATGCAAAGCCCAATCACAGAGACTTAGTGTACTTTTTGTTTGTTGGTTGGTCCTAATTCTCTATTTTTACTTTATGTAATTGAATGTGGATTTTTTTATTGTTTTTCATATCATTTTGAAAATGAAGCAGATCTAAATAAAGTCAAACAAGAATTACTAAAATAATAGAATAGGAGAAAAAAATGTATTGTATGCTATCACACCACTTTAAAAAATGATGTGTGAGTGTGAGGGGTGTGAGGGGGAAGGCCAAAGAAAACATACCTGAGTTCTGTAGCTCCTCACGGCTAAACTGGTAGAGAAGGTCATACACACCACCCAGGGAGCCGGAGGTGAAGTAGTGTGTCCCAAATTCCTCAAATATGCGACTATACAAAGCAGAGTTGTATTCTAAAGGCAGGTGGTTAAGGGCTTTCAAAAAGACATCAGAAAGCTGTAGATCCTCAGCTTTCATTGTGAAGTTTGAGACCTTTATCACCTTGTGGATCCTGATAAAACTAGAATCCTAAATGAAAGAAAAGGATAAAGAAACAAAAAAGAAAAGGAAAATTAAAGGTAATGAAAGATAGAGGAACCAAGCATTTCAATGTCATCAATTTATTATCAAGCTTCTTTCCTACCAAGGTATGAATGCAATTTTAACTCTCCATTGCATATTCTCACATACAAAGTTGCAATTTTCATTTTACGTTCTGGTATCTTATCCTGAGATGTTCAGGATGCTAAACTGATGACGACATTTTCTCAGTAATAAGAACTATGTGACTGAGGACTGTGTTCTCTACCAAAGAAGTGATCAATGATCATAACGTCAGTCCTCCTCTCTTGATTGACAATTGTGGCTGCATCCCCACTGGGTTTTTACTTAGAATGCCATGCTCATGCAAGCAATTGAAAAAAGGTTGTGTAAAGATTCCACTGGAGTTTTGCAACTGAGACTCAAGTTGTAGCTTCCTCACTAACTGGAAAAAATATTTACACCCCTTTTCAATGCCAAAATGCTGTGATTCTAATGATTTGTGGGTAAAATTAAACAAAATTATCTATATACTCTCTTCTCCATGCATATGCAAAAATATAAGAAGCTTTTTATTCATCTTTTTTACGTCAGGTTAATTCAAGATTAGATGGTTGATATTATGTTTAAAATCTCATTTCTTTATATTGTCCTACTTAGCCACTGAGGCTTATACATACCCATGTATACTGACTTATTGAAAAAAATTAGAAATTTTATCTGTTCTCTTAATTTTAATGCATAGTAGCATTTGGAGAATAGTAACAGAATTATGAACATATTTTAGCAAAAAAAATTGAACTGTAACTGGTAATTGTTAAGCAGTCATCTTTCTGTGCACTGTAATTATGGCACCAAATAACTGCTAAAGCAAAAGAAAGAAAATCTAGAGAACAATATAATAGCATTTGCAGTCAAATGTATGGAAATGAAAAAAATTATGCTGAGTGAAATATTCCAAACTCAGAGACTTAGGGGCTGAAGGTTCTCTCTCATATGCAGAAGATAGAGTAAAATCTAAAACAGACTGATAGCTAAGCTCAAAAATAAACTCAACATAGGTGAGTTTTCACATAAGCCAGGGGAACCATAACTATGAAGGTGCGGGGAGAAGGGAGGGAGGCAGAAAAAGGAGGGAGGGATTGGGAGGTCATCAATGCAACTGGGAACCCTTGACTCCCGTGAGAAGCCCAACTATATACAGGCAGGCAGAGAAGACCAGAAAACTGAAAAATTAATATACGTGTTTATGCTTATTTCTATCTATAACATGGGGGTAAAGCAGAGGAGACATAAGAGCAGGGAGTGGTCAAAGAGGGGAGACCCTGGACTAGGATTGACCTTAACTTTGTCAATATCCAAGTATGCATGGATATGTAACAACTATTCCCTCCAATATGTAAAACTATGTCAAATGAATAAAAAATAAATTAAAGAAAGGAAATCACAAGGATTAACAAAGAATCATTCATTCTTCTACTCTTTCCTAACTTTTTGCCGTCAGTTAATTTATTGCTCAGCCATCAGATACTATGGATGTAGAAGGAGCAAGGTAGACAAAGTTTGTGCTCTGTGGCAATCACATTTTAGTAAGTTCCCATTAATTTTATTTTTAACACTTGAATTTTGACATAGAACCATAGGTTTGAAAGTTGGAAGGCCTTTTTGCTTTTAGTAAGAAGCCCAGATGCTGCCTGGGTATCTGAAATGCCTGTTACGGGAGGTTTAATATTTCCAGTTTTTTTCTTTGAAAAATGAAATGATGGAAAATACAAATTAAATTTTGGTAGCTCAACTTGGCACAACACAGACATGATGTTCTACTTGCTAGTATGTGATAGCTTGAATTAGCTATTTTAAGCAAAAGAATAGTATTGTAAGTATTATAATAGGCTATTAAACCATATATATCCCATCTCATCATTTGCGAGATCTTGCTGCATTTTAATCATATTTATATGTTTTCAATTCTGTGAATCAGAAAAGCACTCTTATATAGTTGATTGTTATTTTATCTTGAATAGCATCTTTGCTCCCCCAAAACATCATCAATTCCAGGACTGACAAAATAAAGCAATAAGATCAATGAAACGGCTTGGATTAATTTTCAAGTGTGTAGCACATTGATTTCAGTGCTTGAAAATGAAGGGTGCAGTAGCATTTTCGTTTAGACTGAGTTTTGCTTATTCTGTTCAGATCTAGTGGAAGATAACATAATTTTGGGTGGAACAATAGGAGGCAGACAATTTTATAAGTCAAAATGTTGAACAAACAGCATCTTCATATGTTCCAACACAATACTGAGAATATCCCTAAATGTTTCTGTTTTGGATCAGACTCTTAGGGACCAAATGATAGCTGTTTATCTACAGATGAGGGTTTTATATCTGTTCTCTAGCATGTTAAAAGCATTTGTAAACCAACTCCATGAAGCATGTCTTAATGTCAGGACTAATACCTACATCCCTCTCTCTGTAACATCTCCATCTCCCTCCCATCTTTGACTCCATCTTTAGGTAATTATTTTGAGTCCTGAATGCTGTATCAAAGTGAGCTGGGGATTAAGGGGGAAAAAAAAGACCAGATTCACATATGCAGCCACAGATATTCTGAATCAATAGATTAAGAGGTGGGCATAGAGATGTGTATTTCTACTTCCTAGTAATACCTATACTAACTTGTCTTACCAATATAGTTTTGCTAAATTTGGAGGAAATATATGAACCATAGCCCATTAGAAACTGAAGTAACAGTATATGTTATTAAAGGATCTATTTTGTTCTCATTTTTCTATATATCACCAAAACAGTATTCTTTGCACAGTTTGTTAAAATCATGAATAAATAAATGAATGATTGTCAAATAGCTTGAAGTATAATGTCATGGATCAGAACAGTAAAACAAAGTCAGACTGAGTTCAGTTCTCAACTCTGGCATTTACTGAAGATCACTGAAACTCACTTAGCTTCCTTTTGTTAGGGGTGGTGGTGCTGGGATTTAACCCAGGGCTTCACACATGCTAAGCATACAATCTACAACTGAGCCACACCCCTTGTCAGTTTTTCACTTAAGTGTTACTGTCTGCCTCATGTAGGTATGCAATAAATGTCTGTTGAATTAAAAATAAATATATGAACTGGGTGTGGCGGTACCCATTTGTCATCCCAGTGACTTGGGAGGCTGAGGCAGGAGGATCACAAATTCTATGCCAGCCTCAGAAAGTTACAGAGACCCTAGGCAACGTAGTGAGAATCTGTCTCTCAAAAAAAAGAAAGAAAGAAAGTTCTGGGGATGTTGCTGAGTGGTAAAGCACCCCTGGTTTCAATTCTTCAATTCCCAGTACCAAGAAGCAACCAACCAACCAAACAAACTTCAATTTCTTCTACAAAATGATGATAAAATATCTACTCTGATTACCTCTTAGGCTTTCTTTAAGGATAAATGAAATGCATAGGAAATTTATCTAATGAAGTGATGTAAGGTCTCATTTTGATATAAGTGTATGAATATCTGAATGATAAAATATGAGGAACACTATGGTAAGGGCAGCTGCAGCCACACAATAGTCCCTTCAGTATCTGGTCCCATTGGCTCTAATGTTGGTACCCATCTTATCTTTTCACTTTCTTCCTGCCAGGTTCCACAGTTCATAGCTCACTATCCCAATTCTTCTTTTGGGAAAGAATAAGCACTGCTTAGAATGGTGGTTATAGTGAAGAACAGACATTATTTTAAAAGACCTTTACAAATGTCTAAAATTTTCTAACAGAAATCTATTCCCTATATAATTTAAGAGTTGTAAGATGCACTTAAGAGATTTAACATGCCATAATGGAGAAAATGGAATAGGCAAAGATTAATAAAGATGTTTATTTATACATTGAAAATGTTTTATAAGCTTCTGGAAAGAAAAATAGGAAAAATCTAATGTTTAGACATATGCTAAATTCTAAATATAAAAAATATATTCTCATAAACTTCCAGAGAGAAACTAATAACAAAATAATCAGCTTTTCATATTATTTTTTCCTATACAACAATGGAAATCAGAAGACTATGGAATAATATTTAATACTGAGAGAAGACTATTGTAGAGCCAGGATATTCTTTATCTTCATTGCTTCAAGTTATTCTACATATAAAAGTAGTTGGGAAATATACCTCACATGCATCCTACCTGAAGACAACACTGAAAATTGTAACTGAATGAGAATAGAGATATTGAGAAAGGGAAAATGAGAGTAAAGGAAATGTTGACACCTACATTCAAATACATGTGTAATATATGACACAAATATAAACTATCTACTATGATTGGGGATATTGCATTGTGAGAAATCTTTAAATAGACAAGATAAGAACCAGCATAAAATACAAACTAACACACATAATATAAAAAAACAAATACAAGGGCTGGAGTGTTGGCTCAGTTGTTACAGAGCTTTCCTGGCATATGTGAGGACGCGGGTTTGAATCACAGCATCACGTACACATGGAAGTGTCAGAGCAACAAAAGCCACATGAAAAACTAAACAAAATTGATTCTCTCTTTGTCTTTCTTACTGTCTCTTACAATCTCTAAGAATAGCTTAGAATGTAAACGCTTTAATCTATTTCAATAAAACTGTGGTGTTGGAAGCCTGTGAATGGGGAAATAAATGTTCCCTCAAGAAAAGAATGGGGTCAGCAAAGCAGAACTTCTAAAATGACCAAAAGGATATATGAGAATAGATAGACATGTGACAAAAGGAGAAAAATCAAGGAAAATTAAAAAACAAGGAAATTAAAACATATACACAGTGAGATGAGTAAGAAAAAATTTTATGAATGGAGAGAATATGATCAAATGTTTCAACAAGTCCACTAAATGTAACTTGGCTGAATTTCCCTAACAAATGCCTGAGATGGTCACATTACACAAAAAGATGAAGTTCTCTTACATGCGGCTTATAAGAAACACATCTATAACAACATAACAAAGAAAAGTGAATAGAGAAACACAACAAAAAACACAACCTTTGAAGGTAAATGGATGGCGATGGAAGAGATCATGTTGAGTGAAGTCAGCCTAACCCAGAGAGTCAAGGATGGAATGTCTTCATTCAACTGTGGAGGCTGGAGTTAGACCCTGGCCAGTGTGAAAGGTGGTCAACTCTCATGTATTAAACCCAGGAAAGGTGTAGTAACACATAACCTAGGGCATTCATAGAGACGTATCGGGAAGGAGGGGGTCGGGGGGAGTGGTAAAGGTGGGAAATTAGGGTGGGCTCTAGGGGGTAAATCTAATTTTAAGAATACATACATATATTGTTTTGTGGGAAGCATTTTTTTTTAAAATTTTTTATTTTGAGCAAACTTACAAGATTTTAACAAAATAATATAAAATGTGTATAAAATATGCATATATTCTGGATTTTGCAATTATCCCCAGGAGTGCCCCCCCAATTACCCTCCCTTATCCCTCCCTTCCCCTTCCCATTATAACTCTAAAAAAAGTATTAGATTGTAAAGCATTACATCTTATCTGGATTTA